>VWZX01000464.1:166997-211399 GCA_013399015.1 Galbula dea
GTTGCCCAGGGAGGTGGTTGAGGCCCCGTCCCTGGAGGTGTTCAAGGTGAGGCTGGACAGGGTGCTTGGCAACCTGATTTAGTTGGAGATTGCCTACTCACTGTAGGGGGTTGGACTAGATGACCTCTAAGGTCCCTTCCAATCCTAATAATTCTATGATTCTATGATTATCCAACCTTTATTATGCAGCTATGCTTATGATGAAATAAGGGAAGCCCTGTCTCCACAGCCAAAGATAAATTGGCAAATGTGGAGATCTTCAAGACTACAATATCTGCTTCTCTGCTAAGAATGTTAAGTAGTGAATGCAGGAAAGGCAGCTGTGAAGTTTACCTAAGTCTATGCATGCTTTTTATGAATTTATCTCAAAAAACTGTTAGAATATTCAAATACCACCACAATACTTACAGATTTCACTTCATGCAGTGTGAGACAAACAGAAGACATTCTAAAGATGCCTCGAAATTAACGATGCTTTACAATGTCACTGAAAATACTTTACCTCTTATCACCAAAATTCTTACAAACTTATCAAGGAGGAGACTTGATCTGCCTTTAGTGCCAAAAATATTGCACAGGGCAGCAGGACAGGGAAACAGAGTCTGCTTACTGTTACCTTCCTGTATCTTCTGCATATTTCCAGATTTTTGATCATTTTCATTGCACTTAACAGTAGTACATGTTGCATGGTCTTGCAGAGTAGATAATTTTGAAATTTGGAATAGATGTTACACCAAAATAAACTGAGATTTTTTGAGGGGTTTTGACAGCTATACCTATATTAAAAAAAAAAAGAAAAAAAAAGACCTCCTGAGAAAATTTTACAAACTGCCCATTTTATTCCTATAGTCAGGAAAATTTTCACAATAGCATTTTAAGAGCTGCAATATTAGGCTAAGCTGCTCTAAAAACTGAGATAGTGTTCTGTAGGCAACATTTTAATTTTATTTGATTCATGCTGATTTACAGCAGCTGTGATCTGACCTATCTAGAGGTTAAGATGACTTAGCACCCTTTTTTATAAAGTAACGCAAAGGTGTCTGTGATTCTTATGTGTAGAGAGAGTTTGGTAAAATCAGACCAGAATCAGTCTGCTTTGAATCAAGCTCAGCCATAGAAGGATGTTGAGCAATGAAGACATTACTGGGCTGCACTATGTAGAATGGACACACAAGTAAAGTGGATGAAACTGCACTGGGGCTTTGCTCTGATTTAACTTTCAAGGATTCACTCAACAGTCAGAGCACTTAGACTATATAGGGGACAGGATATTCCCAATAATGTGTTTTAAAGTGGAGGATAGGAGTCAAATGCCTTTCCCCAAACTGTAGCAACTACAGCCCTTCCTTAGTTTGCTGGGCATCTTCAAGGCTGGACAACCTTCTTCTGCTTGTGAAAAGTTTAGAAGATTATGGAGCATCCTCCAAGGAACTTGGAGATGGTGATCATGCTGCCAATCTATACTACAAGATTTTACTGGCCTTAAAATTAATTCTCATTAAGACTTTAACACTACTTTTTTTGCAAGTTTCTCAAATGTGTTTTCTGTCCATATTTTCATAAGGTGTTGTTAGTAGTGGGCATCTTGGTTTTGAGTCACAAAATTGGAACATTTTGAGCCTGTTTTTCAAAGTTCACAATGTCTGCAAACATCAAGCTGTGGCTGACAGTGTCTTTTACAATCAAACCTAACATGGGATAAATTGGATGTTCAAAATCCACGTGGGTATTTGGGCCTCAGTATATGAATGTTTTGGAGAAAATCTTGTCAAGACACTTGGCTCCTACATTATTTCTTCCATCTAATTTCAGAACAATACAATACCACCAATGTCAACACCAACCCCTGGTGATATTTTCCACTTATCCACTTAGAAAAATGGAAGACAGACAACTTGACTAACAAGTCACACCAGAAATCATGGAGAACATTAGAAAATAATAACACCTGACACTCAATGTTACATCTACTAGCTACCTCCACCAACTTGTAATTGTTTTGTCTAATATAACTTCA
The DNA here is from genome assembly GCA_013399015.1 of Galbula dea. Classification (NCBI taxonomy): domain Eukaryota; kingdom Metazoa; phylum Chordata; class Aves; order Piciformes; family Galbulidae; genus Galbula; species Galbula dea. The sequence goes on from VWZX01000464.1 coordinate 169,015, forward strand.
AAAGTTAAAACCAAACTGCTAAAACTTCTGCCACAGTTTACCACTGAAACTGTCTGTTAGCCCTCATTTATCTGTACTTTTGTCCCCAAATCCACAAAGCTTTTACTCTGTGTGTGTGTGCAGTTTCTTTTCCATGAAGAGTACAGAGTTGAAATCTTGGATCCACTGAAGCCTACTTCTGTGCTATCTTCAGACTAGGAGCAGGGACCTCTGAGAAGAACAGCAAGAATACATTCTGATAGAATAAAGTAAGAGCAAGGAGAAAGATGGGATAACAATGACTGCATTTTCAAAGCAGAGTTTGCTTGACAGTTCTTTGCAGTAAGCAAATTATTTTGTTTTCTTTCTAAGTGTTTTGTGGAAGGATGAGCAATATTCCAACAGTGCAGATAATGTTGGAATACAGTTGGGAAATGTCACCCTCTCTCATTCACTTGCTGATTAGGAAATCTAAAAGAGCAGACAGTTTATGTGGTAAGAAACAAGCAGGCACATTATCTTCTGTCATACAAGATGAATATTGTTTTCTTGAATTGCTCATTAATAACTGTAAGGGACACAATTCCTGATCTTATTTAATACTCTTCATTATGTAAAGAAGACCACCAGTGAAGAAAACTCTTGGTTTCAAAACTTGAGGGGTGGGGGCATGACTTTAATTTGATGCATCTTCAAAAATGGTCTGGGAAAACTCATATTTTCCACTAATTGTTAGAAGGTGACTTCAAGGAACTCTTTGGACCATTTGCTGCCTCACTGTTCCTCAGAATGCCTCTTGGTCATTCCTCTATTTGATTTGTATGTTATGCATTCTTCATTTTCATTCTGTTAATGTGCTGAAAATTACTCCAGAATGTTTCATAAGGAGAAAAATTTGTAAATATGGAGTCCATTCTGAAGTCAACATAAGTGAAAAAAACAGTAGAAAACTGTTCTCCTTTACGGGGTCTCAGCATTACTACTGTTGCTGTTCCTAAATTACTTCTGATAATTACCTTTGGTATTGTTAACAGGATTGTTGTGCAAATGTGGCTTACTACATAAAATCAGAGCTTATGCTGTTGTGCTAATCTATAAGAAGTTTACTATGTCCACACAAGTCATAGCAGATTCTGCCCTCTGCTGCCCCATAGTCTGTTCTGCTGTGGCTGAACTTCGTGCAGGCTGGTGTTGACAACAAATGCAGCTTCTGTGTTTGAAAGGCAAATATATATATATATATGTGTGTGGAAATATATACCTGTACACATTGTACATGCATCTTAAAAAGAAATTAATATCACAGAATGCTGCTCAACGTGTTTTTAAAAGGAGATTTTTGCTATGCAGAGTGTTATTTGAGGGTAGCCCAAAAGAACATCCAGAAACAGATAATCAGTCTGTGCATACATTCACTAAAACTACTGAAAGACACAGGAAAAATTATTTTCTAAAAGAAAACCCAGCCATCAGGGAACAGGGATCTTACAAGAAATATTACTGTTTATCAGGAACGGAGGTTTGTTCCTATCCTTATCAGTAAAACAAATTTTAAATTAACTGGTTTTGTTCACTATGACTATTCTTATAGAAGACATCAGCTGAAATCATCAGACTGCAAAAGAAAAAAAAAAAAAGGACTCAGATGCTTAAAGCATCAAATAAAACCCTGACATTCTGTAAGATCTGCACTGTTCTTTAAATCTGTTTTTATTCGATATGATGGAGTATTTTATCAGGATCTACATAAACAGAACCTGATGGATACTGCTTGTCAGACTGAATTATTAAACTTATAGCAGAAGGGAAAAAAGAAAACTGATGGATATTTCCACCTTTTCTGCTTGTGATCAAAACCAGTATGTTCTGTGTATTTAAAATTAACATTACAAGAAAAGCAGTTCATCTGTACAGACTTGTCTGTTGGTACATGACTGGGAAAAAAAAAAATCCCATTTAAAATGACACTTTAGTGCTGAATTACAGCCATTTCAGTGTGACTACTATGCAATCTTATTCTGTTTATCAGTGTAAAATGTTTTTCTAGCTTATCAAAAATCATATTTTCTTTTTTCTGGTTCATTTGTCAACAGAAATACCAGATAAGACAAACTGAAAACAAAGTCTGTGTCCACTGGTTGAACATTAGAAAACAGTGCTTTCTTTTTATAGGAAGAAATCACCTACATATATTTCTATTGCACATGGTTTGCAGTTTATGCATTATCCTGCTATGCAACCACTTGTGCGAAAAAGAAGAATAAAAGAACCTCCACGGCTGTCTATATTAACCCAAAATATCCTACCAGGAAGTGTATTAGAACAAATAACTGCATAAAACACTACAATCCACATGTTCAACAGCTGGCAGTTTGGGGATGAGAGGAAGATTGGAAACCAACCAAAGATCACAGAATCATTACAGTTGGAGAGGACCCTCAAGAGTGATGTTCCAATATGTTTTTTGCCAATCGATACATCATCACGTTTGAAACTTTATGCTAATCTCCTTAAGTTTCTTGTAGAACAACAACATAGACATATAATCACTTTTGTCTGTACCAACATGAAGCAACAATATGCTAAACTCCTATTCATCCAGAGAGAGCCAGAGTCAATAAGAAGTCCTCATTTCAACAGAAGCAGGAGCGGAAACAAAAGGACTTAATGAAATGATCTGTTTACAAAATGCTAATGGAGGGTTCTCTTAGAAAACTGCATTAAATCCAATTCTGTCTTTTAATGTGGCTTGGAAAGCTGTCTCCTGAAGCTCTTCCTTGTCTTTGGAAATGCAGTGACATGACTTTTCACAGAACCTCACCAAAATAAAACCTGATTTAAGAAAAACACATCTAGCTCCTCCCCAACCCCCACTTTGCTATGACTCTCTAAATAACCCAGAAGAGATAAATCAAAGCCTGAACTGTAACCTTACACTTATATACTTGTTAAATGACTTTTTTACAGTCTGTTATTGCTAGAAATTGGATTGCTTTTAAACTAATGTTGTCTGGCGGGCAAAAGTGAGTGAAACCGCAAAGCCTGGAGGAACACTAATTACTTGTTTTAATTAGCAGCAACTTTCACTAGAGTATAATCTCCCTACAGGCCACTTTTCAGTAGGTGTGGAAAAAAAAAATAACGTTGAAACAAACCAATAATCTCTTATTTTCCCCTAAATGAGAGCCATGTTTTTACTGCAGCACAGACATAGGGTTCGGAGCAAGCAGCTCGCCCTGGGGGGAGCAGGGCCTACAATGTTGAGACCTTTGGCAATCAGCTGCACTATCTAGCCTCTTATTTTATGATGCTACATCATAAAAGTTCTCCTTTTGTTGCATTTCCCCTCCTGTAAAGGCCCTTAACCCCTTTTCTTTTGGGGCCAGCCTGCTGTGAATTCCTCAGGTACACCCCACTTGATATGGCCCCTCTCAGGTGGGAAGCACTGGCAAAGCTTTCAGCCTTTTTTTCTTTTTCTTTAATTTTATTTTTAATTTTATTTTTATTCATCTTGCCATAGTAGGAATGGCCTTCATGATCACAGGGAGAGAGAAATTCCTTCACTCCTGCCTATGACACCATTTTGCAGCCCAGAGGCATCTCCCCAGCCCAGAAATCAAACATGGCTTCCAGCAGGTGGACAGTGCTGAAGGTCACAGGCTGAGAAACAGGGAGGCTACAGGGAACTAGACTTCCCACAGCAAATTAAGTCATCTGTGAAACCTTTTTCATTTACCAGGGACTGGATTTATGGCTGCTTTTAAGACCCAAAAGAGCTTGAATACAGATGTTACTCATTGAGAGTACATAGGCTTGGTGTGGCTGTGTGACTGACCCTGACTGTTATTATTATTATTATTATTATTATTACTACTACTATTATTGTTAATAACAGGTGATCTAAACTTCAAGGTGGAAGAAATGAAAGGGTCCCTTTCTTTTGATTATTTCCTTAAAAAATAAAAGCCAGGGAAAAATAATAATGTCTTAATTAAACATTGTCCAGGGTCATAAACGTGTGCTAATACCCATTGCACATCTAAATATATGCTAGATATGTAGAAGCCAATATTATGATGCTTTTCAGTTTACTAATTTGGAAAATATCATATTGGCTTTAAAGAAGAAAAAAAGAGAATGTTCTCATTGCTGATTTGCACTACTTTGCATCAGTCAGACTAAGCTTCTCAAAACAATATGACATCTTCAGAGCATGAATTTGGGTTTTATTAAACTGCAGAGCTATGTTGACATTTGTCCTATGTCTGGAGAAGACACCTTTGAAGTCTGGACTTTTTCATCTATAGTTTATTTTCCCTCTTAAAACAAATGTCAAAACTTTGCATGCAGGAAAAGGATAAATATTTTGCAATTAAATGTTGATATTTACGTGCCCAACCTTGTTAACTGGAATTTGAGAAAGACAACACAGAAAAATGTTCTCCAGTGAGGAGCATACTTTCATGTAGATATATCCATATACATATATGTATGCATATGTGCATGCTTGTGAGACATTATAGAATTCAGTCTAGAATGTCAAATTTCTTGACATACATCATGACATCTATCTTTCAGTGGAGTAGAAAGAGCACAGGAAGAAATGCAGGTTACAGATGCTGGAGTGACAGCTGCCATCTTTTGATCAAAATATTCATATTTTGATCTTAATTAATCTGATGTAATGATGTAAGGGGTTGGGGGGGGGGGAAGAGACGTTTTTAACTATTGGTTTTCATTTGTTTTGGATGCTGTGTGACAAAGTTGCAAACCTGTACTTTAACGTTTTCATGTGAAGAATGTTTTCCAGCCTTATCCTTTTGTTACCTTTTTGTCACGTATAGGAAGGAATGCCACACTTCATCACATATTCCAAAAGCACACTTTGTAGAGTATTTCAGACATGAAAGTACATAAACGCTTTTGTAAAACAAAATAATAAAAAGAACTGTCCATGCCCACGAGCTATGAAGAAAAAAAAACAACATTAAAAATCACAAGGGTAAAAAAAGCAGAAAGCACCAAGGAAAAGCACTAGATAGTATCACACAATGGATTCTTATTTGTGGTGTCTTTGCCTAAGAAGGAAAAGTGTCATTCCTTAATAAATAACCTTTTTAGTATCTGGGGTGGGGGGAGAGGGGGGGAAATAGAGATACAAGTGGAAAGATATTCACTGAACAAATTAAAGTAGCTCTCTTGTCATCGTGCAACCACACAACCAGCCTGCATCCTCAGTGAGAGATGAGAGGCAGTTGTGGATAATAAAGAGAATTACAAGCGCTGCAAAAATAAATAGGAATATTTGGGGTTTCTTTGCAACACCCATTCCTTGGAGGATTGGGGCCGGGACGTTTTTTTAGCTGTTTTTGCTGTGGGCAGTTTATTTTTTTCTCTCTCTCTTTTTTCCTTTTCTTTCTTTTTTTTTTTTCGTTTTTCTTTTCTTTTTTTTTTTTTTTTTTAACACGGGAGGCATGTGCTGGATTTCATTTTCTCTTTCTCTGCCTCCCAGTGCTGGCTCCAGCGAGCTGGTTGCCTGGAAGAGCGAGTCTGAGGGAAGGAGAGATTTGAATGAAAAAAGTAAACATTACCAACAAAGACTATAATTGAAAGGGGCTTTGTGAACAAGGGGTGTTGTCGGAGAGCAGAATGGGCGAGGGTGGGGCTGCCTGGGGCTCTTTGTCTCGGAGCACACTGGAGCTGCCTGTAGTGCTGCATTGTACTAAGCAGGAATTTACCATCTCGCAAGCAGGCTAATAGCTACCTCCATAAACAAATCGAACTATAAAGCTTAAATATTTATAGCTATTTATGACTCTATTTTAATAATTAGTGGCCACCTTCACTTTGAAGGTGTAGGCTTTTTCTCTTCTTTTCTTTTCTGGTTTGTTCGGTTTGTTTTTTGTTTGGTTTTTTTTTTTTTTTTCCCACCTCCTGCTTTCTATTTATTTTTGTGTGTGTCTGTGTATTTTTTTTCCCCACTTTATTTTTTTATGGACTGTACTAATTGCTTGTTAGGCTGCAGAACACTACTTCTGAAGCTGTTCTACGGATGCTCTGCCACCCAGAAACGACTGAGGAAAAATAGCTCTACAACTGTTATTTGTAGTATTTACAATCCAGCAATGATTTAGAAACACAGTTTCAGGTTCCCTACTTGGACACTTAGAAATCTTTTCAGTTTCTGTTTAAATTTTCTGCAAAATTGGTTTTATCACAACTTCGGTGTCACTTGATGAGCACAGAACGGAAACAGGGAAAACAAATGGGAAAGAGAAGAGGCTTAGGGTGCAGATGATCACTGCTAACTAACGACTTGGATGTGTGTGAAGCAGTTTGTGCAGAGAAGTACAGCAGAACCTGGTGCATAGTGTGTAACCATCCTATCACTAAATGATACTGTGGCTTGGAAAGAATGTCAGGAATAACTTTCACTGCATCATTTTTAATCTAATCTACGTATCTGCAGGATCGACACAGAGATTTCAGTGCAGCACATACCTATAAAGTCTCCTTAACCTTAAGCTGATGCTTACATTCTTTTATTAAATGCCTTCCTATTTTTAAGCTATTGCATCCATATCAATACAAACAACTAAGCCAATGAAAAGTTACAGTTTGACAGGTAAAGCAAAACACACACTAAAAAATACCAGAAAAACCCAACTGATTTTACATTTTAAAACTGTTTATCGAATCCAGCTTCCCTGTTACAACGCTTTTGTATTTGCCTAGGTGCCAAGCTATAGTATTTTTCTCCTGACTTTCTTTTTACTATGGTGAAGGCAAAAATAGTATTTTTTTAAACACGTGTTCTCCTTTACCATAATTCCCTCATAACTCTGGAGTAAATCTCTTAGCTCAAAATCAGTCCTTAAGAAAACAAGAAATTGGTTAAAAGGGTGGAGGGAAGTTTTCAGTTCACGAAAGACTTCACTTTTGGTGACTTTTTTTTTTTGTACCTGTTTTAAGAGTGTGATCTAATACCTGTTGTGGGAAACTGAAAGATCTCAAGTGACTTCATTGGGATTTGAATAAGTCAGTAAATCCTCTCCCTCTTCTCTATACAGCAACTACACATCCAGAAAAGTCGTGATAACTGCCCTGTGAGATCAGAACACAGCTCTGTACTTGTAAGCAAAATCACCCAGTGAGGAGCACACAAGAGAGGTGGATTTGCTGCATAAGCAAAAGTTCAACTCCTTTTCCTCTGCGATGCACTGTGTTCAAATGGTCATACATTGGAAGAGTCACTCTCTGAAGCATCCCAAACTGTGGGAAGTGCTGGGTATGTGTGGAATGGCATTTTAAATCCGAGTGAGAAAGGTGCTTTGTTTCAGACTTTTCATAGGAAAGTGCTAATAGCTTTTTCCCCTTCTTCTGTGCAAATATTTCCCTTTAAATCTAGTAGTTTTTATTCCATCTGAGATAGTTGTCAGGAAAATAAAATGACTACTTGGTCTGCATTCCACAGTGCCAGCAATGTTGTATCTAAATGTTGCTCACTTACTCTTTATCAAAGTTGCATGTATTCAGAATAAGACTCAATTCTAAGTTTCTTTTGATGGCTTCCCTTTTCCCCATTCTCAGTGTTCGAAAATGGCAACTGCAATAGCCAACATATGGAAAACAAAAGAAAATATAACTTTCATACCTATGAGACATTGAGAAGGGTGATAGAACATCTTTGTATAAAAATACATGCATAGTTTTATGTGGTGGTTAGAGAGGATAACATTTTATTAGTTATCTTTTGGAAATTAATACTGAGAAATGTTCTAAATGGAAGAGTAACAAAAAAGAAGGGTATACCAAGATTTGTTTAATAAAGTATATTCACATGATGCAAAATTGGATGTACTTCTGAAAGTTGTGTGAAGCTACAGAGAAAAGAATTTATGGTGTGAAAGTTATAGCCTCTGCTTTGTCTGAAGTTAGAGAATATACAATATTGGTCCATTGTGAACTTACAATCTATAAAGGCCTACTGGGTTTTTTAAAGTACTTTAATGGTTTCTTATCATCTGCTGTATGAATTTCAGAATTCTCCTGAGTGTTTGCGAAGGTTTGTCCCATCTTTTATGTCTTTATCTTATCTCCCAAAGTTTCTTTCCTGTTGTTGTTGGGACTTGCAAAATCCAGGAACCAGCAAGCGCTGAACTGTTTGAGAGGGAGGTGGATCCAATACTTATCAATCATTAGGACAGGCTTTAATTATAAAGTGTTTAAATAAAGTTAGTTGCTGATCAAATCTGTCGTAATGACTGATAGAAATTGTAGTCCACTCACTCACAGGCAGCTATTGGGGTCATGAGGACTCTGGAGGCTACTACCTTGCAAGAACATAAAATAGAATTCAGGTTGTGGAAGGTAATATCCTTCAGGTTTGTGTGCCTCTGATCTGGAGCCTCTGAGAATTAAAAATTGCCTATTTCATTTATGGTGGCCCTGGAGGAATGATGGCCTCACAAGTGTCTCATGACCTTCAGGCAGTATGAATACCCTACATATTTGACTTTTCAGTTTGGAAGGTGAAACAAGAAGATGTAACTTGCTGTAAGGTTCACAAGCTGGTAGCTGGTAGCTCTCTATAAAGCTGAAGGTACCAAGGACCACAGGTTCCACCCTTCACAATACAAACCCTGACAAAGCCCTCATCATTGTGAACAAGCATGAACCACATGTAAACCCCCATATTTTCTGAGACATGAGGTGCAGAACCCAGAGGAGGAAGAAACCTTTTCCATTGCAAAGAGAAGACAAATTACCCCATTAACTGTGGAACTAATTAAGCATGGTTTCTTAAGGAGTTTGATAGGCTCTTCTACTGCAATAATTAGACCTGAACTCCTCCTGTTTGCATAGTAAGAGGATGATGTTAGGAGTTTATCCTCATCTAACTACCACAAAAGGAGTGCATAATTTTGGGTTTCAAGCACTAAGAGTACTGACTCTGCATATATGTATTGACTGGGGAGCCGCAGTCTGATAGCACTGTTAACTGATCAAGGAAGAAGTTAGGTCTCTTCTGTATCCAGTCACTAATTTTCAGCAGCCCTGTAGGAACTGAGTTATTTTTTAATCTTTTGTGAAAGTGTGAAATTTCTCTGAAACCTGTTGAAACTGGTCAACTAGTCAAAAATTACTAAAAGGGAACTAACAAGCTGACAGATGGATGACACAGCCTCATTTCCCTAGAAACCAGGCTGTTTTTCATATCCTAACTGCTGTTCCTGTAGTTATTTGTGTAAGATGTGCTCATGTCCTGTGCAAAGTTCAACTAAGCAGCTTGGATGAGCAAACCAAAACTTTCAGTGACCAGCAAGAAAACAAATTTTCTCATTCTGAATCATTATGATTCTGAATGATGCCTCAAGCACATCTGCAGGAGTGTAGATTCTTCCTACAGAATATTGCAGAGGGTTGTTTTGACTTAACAAGTTATCTTAGAGCAGGAGGCTTGTTTTTTACCTTTTGCTCACCCACCACCTTCACTTTTAAGCAATATTAAACCCATTTGCCTGCTTGTCAGCTTGTCACACACAAGTTTACATCTATACTCCTGCACTTGCTTGTACCTAAAACCCTTATGCAGAAAATACTTAATAAAACAGATTTGTAAAGAAAGAGCACCTTACTCTCTTCTCAAGATATTTGTCATGAGGCTTATAAAAGATCAGTCAACTCCTGAGCCAGTTGTCTTGAAAAAACAACTCTTTATTCTTCTGTCAAACAATTCTCATGCAAATCTGAGCCTAGTGAACTGTACATATCAAATTTCTTTTTTTTTTTTTTTTTCCCCTGCAACTTTGGGCTGCAAGCTTTTTGGGGCTGTGACTGCTTCTAACAGCTTCCTCCTCCTCTTTAAAACCTTAAATGTTTTGCACTGCCTGCCATAACAGAGCCTGTCTCCTAGGTAAGGTTCTTAGGACTGGTAGTATCATGAGAAACAAAATAGTACAGATTTCTTATTTCTATTCAAGTGGAAACACAGTGTTGCCAGGAAAAACCCTTTTTCTGATTATCCATGACCAGTATTATTTGGAGAAAAGAAACAAAAAAAGACAGAAAAGTAGCATGAGGATGACAAAGATATTCTTACTGATTTAACTGAACACCGAAAAGGTTGCTTATGGGTAGTAAATCCAGACAATTACTAGTCTTTATAAACGAAAAGGACAGTCCTACAGGTATGTTTTACTGCTGGAAGGAACCCCACTGAACCCCTGTGAGCTGCAGGAAGAGGATTTGTCCCAGGGGCTTTTGTGAGTTCTAGTTAAGAAGTGAGTGATAGAAAGGACAAGTTCATTTTAAGAGTGAACTTGAAAATATTCTACAGAGGTGTAACATTCATATGCCAGAGTAAATATCACAAAGCATCTTTGGCTTCTGAAACCTAACTGCTGTCATAATGACCATCTGCTGGCTGTAGGTTTCTAACACTCCCTGACCTATGACATTTATGACAAATTACGCACCAAAGTGCTAGAGACGGCTTGTTAAAATGAAGCCTGAGGCCTGCAAGTTCTCAACCCCTTTTGTCTTTAAAAGCATGGGTTAAATGGGAACAAGAAGTAGTTTGGACAGAAAACAGACATGGCAACGGCTAAAAGGAAATGAAATCCTAATCCTCTAACCCTTTGACTTTTGCAGCTTGCTGCACAGCAATGTGCTTTCAACCATTAAACTACCTTAACCTTCTGAAGAGCCAAATCAGTTCAAATTGACTGAAAATTTGCACATCACCACACAAGCCTTGATTGATTCCTATTTGAAAATTGTGTGGAAGACAACCATTTAATGCCATATTTTTAACCAACAAAATATGTTTCACAGTGACATCCAGTGCACGGTATAATTGGTGTTATATAAAAGCAATGTGAAGAAACACTTCTTCAAAGTCACAAAGTTAGCCTAGCTGTAAAACACACTGGTGTCAGATCTAGACAGATCTCTAGAGCTTCTTCGGGGCTAGCTGATATGTAATATGTATTTTAAAAATATTTTCATTATTTTTAACTCTTTCTTTGCTGCATTTGTCAGCTCATCTTGTCGTGGTGAGTTTTTAAGCTTAAAGGCTTCAGAAACTCATTTCTTCTTTTCAAAACAAAGTTTCTGTTATACAACCCCCTCTTAAAATATTTACCTGACTCTTTACGGAAAGAGCGGTGAGATATTGGAATAGGCTGCCCAGGGAGGTGGTGGAGTCACCATCCCTGGAGGTTTTTAAGAAGAGGATAGATGTGTTTCTTCAGGGGATGATTTAGGGCTAAGAGTAGTGTAGGGCTATCAGTTAAACTAGATGATCTTGAGGGTCCTCTCCAACCCTAATGATTCTGTGATTCTGTGAAAAACAAATCTATTTAAAAGTGAAAAGGGGAAATTGTAATTTTTTATCTGTTCAGTGTGAAGCCTCTCAATGTCTAGCAAAAGGTACAAAATAGATACTATAAGATCAATGGAAAAATAATTCTACACAGTCACATTACATTTGCAACACTAATAGACTGTGCACTAAAATGTCAAAGGAATAAAATAACACATATGGATAATTTGAAACAAACACCTGTTGCTGGTTCCCAATAAAATTAATCTTTTTTTCTTTTTCCGTTGTCTAGACTGTTAATTGAATCAGCATAAGGTAGTGCACTGAACCCAACAACAAACAACAAAACCCCAAAAGCAAAAACCAAGACAAAATGAAGAAATCCCACATAAAATTTAAAATCTACAGTATTGCTACTTTTCTGATAAATAACTGAAAAAAAAAATCATGTCAGGCTAAAAGGATCTCCAGGATTAGGTATCAAATGTCTCTGTACTTTTCCACAGGCTTTTAAACCAAACATTTTTTCTACTGTATCCCATGACCTTTATATTAGGTAATGACCTGTGAAAACAAAATTGGCATTAAATGACAATATTACATGGTTACATGATGGTGTTTGGTCAAACCACTGTAATATTTTGGTGTTGCAGAAAGGAGTGCACACACCACCAGTTCTAAGAGCAGAAATCCCCTGCCATATAACTTTGCTACACACAGTTAAAACCAAAATAAAAGTATAAAATTTGGCAAAAGTGTTCTTATAACCTATCTTCTAACTCCTTCTCTCTACATGCTATTGTGTTTACCTGTGTTTCTTTCCTGTTGCATCTTCAGGATAGAGGTTTCATAGTTTGGTACCTCTAAGGTATCCTATTTTCCTGTATGGTATTCCTATGTTATAGGAATTTGAAAGCTGCCACGATTGACTTTATCTAGGCAATATCTAGCCCTTGGCTTCTCCTTTCACAGAGTAGTGCTGTCCTGAAATGAATAAAGAACACCAAAATGTCTACTGGCAGAAAGGAAAGTTTATTTTTAGTCACTTGCCCACCAGAGAATCAACTAGGACTATCAACTGAGCTACTAGGGAAAAAAGGTCATGCAAGGAAAATGTGCATATGAAGGGGGAGAGGAGAACATGATGGATACATAAGACTCATAATTCAGGCAAGAGTTTAAGCAAGTATAAAAATCACTCTTTCTGCATTTTTAGATTAAAGGCTTTGTTTAAATTGGATATGCTTTTAATTTTTTTTCTGTTAGAAAAATACCAGATGTGATCTTCATCTCCATAAAGCCCCAGTCACCTTAATTTTCTGCCACATTGATTTACATGAAAGGAAATTCAGGAACATACAACTTGGTTAATGCCTTCTAAACTGTTACCTACAAAGATATATGGAATCACTCACTGTAAATAAAGTAGCCTACATGTAAAATATCTCTAGGGTATTCTTATCTAACTTTCAAAATGTAGATGAGACAGTAAATTATTTTCCTGCCTGACACAGGTCTATAAACTTTTCTTCAAATTTTCATTCCACATCAGCGTAAAAGGCAGTCTTTGCAAAGTTTGCTTGTTTCTTTCTCCCTCTCTTCCCCAACAAAAAAAAAAAAGAAAAGAAAAAAAGAAAAGAAAAAGAAAGGGGAAAGAAAAGGAAGAGGAAAAAAGACTGAGATACAGAGACCAGGACAACAGATGGCTCAGTAAGCTCAGACATTCACAAAGAGAACAGAAGATTCGGGGTTTGTCCTTGTACTGCCAGTTTTCACTTTCCAGTGCTCTCCTTCTTTTCTGAAATAGTTAATTGTGTTGTGGCAGTCAGAAGACTGGACATGAACACAAGCACAAGGAGAGGGTCCTAAACCTTAATCCTTTATTAATTTCTGCAAAATGGAAAAGCTTCAGCCGACGAGGTTAAGATGCAAACCCACTTTGAATCACTCAGGTATGAGTCTCAAGCTTGTTTCCAATATTGCTGAGTGAATATAATAACCACTAGTCAATAATCTTGTTTTTGATCATAAAGTGTGTTGGAAGCTGAGAAATTTTTCATATTCAGCTTGCTGTGTTCTTTTGTCCTCCCCATTATTCCTCAAAGGTTTGATTTTGATGAACTGAATTTTTTAAAATTAAACTTATAAGTCAGAAAAATCCTTTTCTGTGCAACACTTATCATCTTTGGGTAGTTCTGGGGTGGAGAGACCTCAAACACATTTAATTTTATTCTTAAATTCATTATAGAGCTTTTCACATGCTTAGGCAGAAAAACAAGGCAGTATTGCACATTTGTGGATGAAACACCTTGGCAAATTTGCCACCCAAAATCTGCAGGTATATCTCATTTCACCTTGCATACTGAGCACAAAAAGTCATGAAATTACAGCAGGAAACGTATATGCAGACTCTGGACAGGGCAGACACAAATTTGTAACAAAAGGGCAGACAGAAGATCTCTTCTAGAGCCACACTAGAGCTGATGCCAACTTCATTATGTTGCTGGATCTTCTGGTCTTTTTCCATGGCTAAGAGCACATCATATCTAATTTAATACAAACACCCCTTCTAACAATTTCTGTGTGTCTGTACATAGCACTTCTTTGATCTCCTAAGTAGTTCACTCATATAGCCTTAGAGTTCCTCTCCTCTATTGTTCAAAAGATATCAAAATATGGATTTTAGTATCTCCATTTTCTATGTTCTCTGAAAGGCATATCCAAGAGGCTTGATCTTCTCTGAAGTTTGTGCAACAGCCCTCAAAATACTTCAGCACCCTGTAAAGCACTTCCAGTTGTCTACCTTAAATTAGAAAACTTTGAAGACACTAAAATACACAGGACATTGATAATGTTTAGTGACTGCTTGCTTTCTGAATCTGCATTTTCTGGGCTGTTCTAAATCATTCTGTTACGAACATGTGTACAAGTAGGGCATTCATAATATGTTACATTTTGTTTTCTATGTATTGCTTAAAATCTATACCATTGAACATATAAGCTTAATAGTATACAAGTTGTGGAGGAAAAATGAAAGAGATTTCTGTGTGAGCAGTAGTGCTATGACTACTGTGATTATAGTATTAATCATAAGCTATGCACCCCAGTTCAAACTACAACAGTATATTATGATATTAAGGTCATTACAACTCCTATATCAAAGACAACTGCTGGTAGTGTAGACCTTGATTTTAAATACCAATCTGTTTATCAAAACAAATGAATCTTTTAAAATATTAATAAGCAGACCTATTTATGAAAATACATTCTTTCTAAACAAGTTAAAGAACTTCCTCTCAAGAAGTGACTGCAATCCACCCAGGTATCTGAGGAACAGTCTGATTTCAATTTTGCAAACACTACTGTATACTTCATTCCAACCATCTTTATAGTTTGCTGTTTGCAAAGCATATCTTATGATTTGAAGCTGTTATGTCCCTTTCCCTCATATGTTTTTTGTAATCTACCAAAAACATCAAAGCAACCCTGTGGCTAGGGTCCTGTCTACAAATAATAGCAATAAAAGACTCACTTTGCATGTTATGCAAAGGTCACAGATACCAAAAATCCTTCCATATGGGTTTGAAGGTCTTTAAACAGATTTATGTGAGCAGGTTAGCCTTTTCTACACCCAATAGATTCCTTGGCATCAAACAGAATTCAGTACAACCAAAGGCAAGATGTATTACAGCTACTGCCTTGGCCTTCTCCCACGTGGAAGACAACAACCTTAGTTTTTAGGTTTGAGAATCAAACTGAAACATATTGAAGGAGGACACTAAGACCATAGAGCACGCTACAGTTTCCCCCTGCTACCTCATCTGTCTTGAGGGCTTCTTTTGAAAGCTTTGATGCTCCAACCATGCCCTGTCTGTCCCAGAAGTCTCTTCCAACAGAGAGGTCTTCTGGCAAAACATTGTTTCTGCAAAGCCGTTTACAGAAACGCTTTGTCTTCTTGCCATGGTGAAGTTGCTAAATTACAAGTTACACCTAACATAAAATATCAAAGATGTGCTTTTATAATTGTAATCTAAGTGGTAGTGTTTGGTACAGCTTAGCTGTTGCAGACTTTTCTCCTCAAAGCCTTGATTCTATATCTGTTTTGTTGACACCACTGATGGAGCTGGAAAGCAGCAGGGATAAAACAAGGCTGAATGTTTAAGCGATGAACTTCCTGGTTTCTCTTTGAAAGACAAGTTAGATAGCCTATGTTCTAAAGGAAGTGGTTCCAAAACAACTGTTTTCCCAGGGGGGAAATAAAAATTAACAAAAAAAGAATAAAAAACCCCACACCAAACCAATTAATCTTGAATAATGAACTATAAACATTGTGTAGAGTCCTGAAATCATACACCATAAAAATCCTGAAATTAAGGCAGCGTACCTAGCAGCCACACTATGTCAACAATCTCAAATAATAACTCATGTGACTAAACAATGTTTTGTTAATGTTTAGAAAGTGATGCTTAATGGAATTTACAATATCCATACTTAAACTTATGGCTTACCCAGGAGATGCTAGCATTGTTCACACTCAATGATAAAACCCTGGAGGAACTTCATGGGTTCCCCCTCCTTAATCTCCTTATCTCTTCAAAAGAAATAAAAGGACTTTTTGCCTCTTCTTCCCAGGAATGATGGTAAATTTACTTAAAATACTGTAGACAGAACAGCTCTGAATAACTGATGCTTGAAAATCACATACCTATCCTGGTATACAAAGAACAAATAAATACCCTATAATTTTTGTATTAAAAATAAAAAAATAGGTAGTGAACATAAGGAAAAGCTGTGTATCACAGAGATCTACATTTACACTCTCATCAGATTGTGAAACCAGTCATTTCACAAAATGACTGAAAATAGTAGAGAGACATCACATGAGATGTTAGTTGCCAGTTATTTTAGGTTATTACAGAAGTAAGACATAAAACAATTTTCTACATGCATATTTTTTTTTAAAAAGCCTGGTTTTTATTTCTGTTTAAAATTATCAGCAATAACAGTAATGTTTCCAGAAGCAACATTTACTTTTTCAATTAAAACAAGCGTGATACTGGTTATTATATTTTGGCTTTATTTTGAGACATTATAGCTACCTGGTTTACATATTTTTGAGATACTATAATGCTTTAGAAAATCCTGACCTCATTCCATGGAAAACTGGACAAAGATATCTCACAGCAGAGGAAATAAGACAGAACAACTCCCAGTGTATTTCTGTAGTGTGATTCCACTTCTCCCTAAAATGTCAAGCAGGTTATTCTCAGTTCTGTATACAATGATATGCTCTGATGCAGGTAATCTATAGGAATGTGGTTGGATGCACAAACTTCAAGACTTACAGGCCTGAAGTCTAATTACTTGTGTTTTATCAGCATTTTTGCTGTGAAATTTGAGCTGTGGAGTCTTCCTGCATTGCTCAGTTAGCAGGTATGTACAATTTAAATCTTCTGGGGATGACTTCCATGTGGTAATTACCTGGCTGAGGGCTGTAGCAGCCAAAGGCTTCTTGGCTCTAGAACTGCTCTGGATGGAGAAACCTGATGATCTGTAGAGACATTAGGTCTGGAAAAGAGTTTATTTTAGTTTTAATTCATAGTTATAAAAGCAATTGTATAAAGCAGATACACTGGTGCAACAGGGAGGGAGGGAGAAGCTTAAGGCACCAGAGGCATTCACACTGTGTGGGCAGCTAATGGTCACCCAGAAAAAAGAGGTTACCCCAATGTGCCACAGAACTGTGCATTATATCTGATTTATTCCAGCCTCTTTGGCAGACAAAATATCCAGGTACCCTCAAATTAGAATGATCTGTCTATGACACAGGACTATAATTACTGTTACTACTGGTATGTTTCACTGACATGATCTGTTGAGGATGTCTTGTTTTTTTCATGGACCAGGATGAACTAAGGCTATAAAAGCCTTCTGAAATCACTTCTGTGTTGCATTCAGATCCCTTTATATGTTTATATGTTTTCAGCATGGGGAGGAAGGTAAGTAGCTGAAGTTCTACATTTGCATCTCTCAGATGTGTGGAGCTAGGAATGCAACACATGGAGATAGTTGTGTTAAATGATACAGGGAAGGGATAGAAATGGGACAGCTGTGGAAGCACAGTAGCTTTTCTGAGAAGGATGACTGAGGATGTGTGTGACACCCACGACCTTAAGCTACTCAAATACAGCAAGTTTCCACTGGAAAGAGTAACTTTTGTCCTCCCTGTCTAAGTGGAGGAAAGAAATGAAAAGAAAGGAAAGCTAAAACATGACAACTTTTTTTCAGGGTTGGTAAAGCTATACAGTGGATTAAGAGGGGTAAAGCAACGTATATATTGTAGTGCATTTGCACTTCCTCAGAGCAATGCTTTAATCAACTCTCTTTAAAAATAGAACAGAAAACTCAAAATTACAAATAAGGTTTTAAAATACTGAAATGTCATACCACTATGGAAAATATGTCATAATCAGACAGCTGTTTAGCCAGTGTTCTTTAGATATCCCTAAGACTCAAAGAAAAGTAATTAAAAATAAATCCATATCTAAGTACTGGTATAACTTTCACAAATGTGAGGGAACCAGTAGTAGAACTTGTTAGTGATTGAGTACTATACATCTAGAATGATAAAAATATCCTCAACAGTTACACAAACACATATGTTGATACATACACTTCAAGGTCCACTGTGATATGAAATGAAAAAAAAAAGACTTCTACATTTAGGCATTACTTGAACACTTTACATACAACAGTTATGACCTTTTTGAATGTGAAGGTCTATGTTAATCTTCCAGGTAATAGAAGACCCTCTCCATCCCTACTATACTTCATCATCATAATTAACAAAATTTGATCTACAGGACTTTATTATGGAATGCAGAAATGTTTGAAGCTCCAATTCATTCATTAAAATACTCACCTGGTCAGCTAAAAGCAGCTAATGGAGGCTGTGCATGTAGCTTGTATGAATTGCATGTTGATGAACTCTAGATTAAAATTCTTATTAAAACAGTAATATAGTGTATACATATGTAGATATGTAGTCTCTCCATATATTTTTTAGCTATTCTGTTTTCTCTTTGAAAAATCTGGTCAGTGGGTCTTAAGCCTTTCCCAAGGGCTTTTGGTTTCTTCCCTGCCTTATAGAGAGAAGCTACCAGCTGGCTTCATTGTAATTTCCAGTCCATTACTTTTGAAGAGTAATGGCAATTACAGGGAGCAATGATAATGCCCTTGCTGTACTCTGGGCATTCACAGTGTTAGCTGTTTTTTCCTTAAAGCCCTTTCTCATGTAGCTATGTAATTACTAAGTTACTTTGATTCTATTTTCCTAAACATGCTTCTAGTTTCTCCACTGAAGAAGTGTAAGATCATAGGCAAACATCCAGGACCCAATATTTATTATTTTTAAATGTGATAATATTTTGGAGCTGAGCATTTTTTCTGCATGGGATCCACTAAGCACTTATCAAATGAACCTAGGTGTCACCAAGATGCTCCACTGCAGTGATCAGGTATGGGATCTGGAGGGAAAGTGCTATTTGTACAGTCTAATTCAGAGACAGAAGAGGACAGTCTACCACCAGCCCTGGTGCTCTGGGTGTGCTCCAACAACAGCTTCATTTGTGCAGCTATGCTACAATTACCCTAACAATAGTGTATTCACTATGGATAACCACAGAGTGACAATATAAAGATGAAAGCATTGCTCTGTAGGAGCTGGTAAAGACAAATCAAGCTGGTGGATCTGGCACTGTTAGGATCTACTGGCACATCTCCCCATATGGCAGAACTGCACATCAGTAGCTCCAGCAGGGAAGAGCTTCTAAGCTTACAGCTGGTCTTGACTTTTCTGATATGGAGAGGTTCCATCACAAAAAAGACAATTCATTGGAGGTGGAATGTTTCAAAGCAGAACATAAGTTTGAATACATTTATAAAACCTCCCCTGTCTCCACCCAGTCATGTCTATCCCCTCCAGATCTTGAAATGGGCAGTCCTCTGAAGACAGGACATGCTGTCAGACTTACATTTGTTTTTCTGTCAGCTTCCCAGTAACATGTTGTGCAGTTGTAAAATATGCAATAAACTGTTCAGATGCACCTCTAGAAGACAGAAAGGCCTGATGACCTCAGTTCCAGTCAATGCTCAACCTATCTCCTTGCCCTTTGTCAGGGATATACCTCATTCCTGGAAATATTTCAGGTCAGGTTATTTGGGGCTATGAGCAACCTGATCTGATTGAAGATATCCCTGCTGACTGCAGAGGGGTTGGACTGGATGTTCTTTTGAGGTTCCCCTTCCAACCCAAACTTTTCTGTGATTTTATGAATCTGTGATATGGACAATTAAGGGTTAAATCTGGCCTAGTAATTTCTAGTACTTGAGATTCAGATAATCCTAGCTTAATTTTATTTCAAAACTATTTATGTTAGATATTTTGACTGTTTTAAAACAGAAAAAAATATACAAATAATCCAAAGTTATTTTCTTCCAGAAACTTTAAAGTATCTTCTGCAAGTTCTTTCTCCAGTAAAGGTCAAATCTGAATTTTGAGATGCTCAACTCATAAGCCTCTTCATGGATGTGGGTGCAATGAGAAATCTGATTTTAATTTTTGAAACTCCATGAACACAGCACTGCTACTTGAACTGCAAGATTCATTTCTCTATCTCAAAACATGTCTGAGGTATAATTTTCAGACATATCCAGGTTCCACATGACATTGTATTTTATCATATTATTTTTTTAGTCTTTACAGAGTCAGCAACAACTGTTGAGATTATTCAGCAGCAAACACTTTATAATAAAAATGATCTAAAGGTGTTATTTGTATCAAATACCCACCTATTAAACACTTATCTTTCCTTAGCTTGTGTATTCTCAAACACAGACACAATATACTGCAGTCTTTATTACACCAGGCTTGGCCAAATACACCAGTTATGATGAAAGCTACCTGACATTACCCACAGTTTTACCATAATTACATTGCTTATTATTTACTAAATTTTAAACATTCTGGCTGAAATCTTCCAGGCTGAATACAGAATACAATTCTATAGGAAAGCTTAGCCAAAGGAATCTGGTTAATGAGGTTGGGGAACACATGTATTTTACATATTGCTACTGCAGTCTGATAATATTTTTTTCAGACAAGTACTGATGTTTTGAAGCATGAAGTGGGACCAGAGAGCCAGTGGTACTGAGGATCAGTTGGTGAGAGAGAAGAAAGTGCAGAGATCAAATGACAGCTGGAGGAGAGGGGGTGGTAGAGATGGGATGGGTGAGTGGTCAAAACCAGCAGGTGAGAACACATTCAGGTGAATAAACATGAACTGAAGAGAGGAGGAATTGGAAGGGACAACTCGTTGTGGCTGATGGAGGAGATGTGAAGCAGCATCACATGAGAGGGAAATGAGGCTGAGTGGGAAAATTGTTTGGAATTAGGGTTAGAGTTGGACTCAGATGGGCAGGTCAAGGCAAAGAAGGTGCTATACAGTTGGGAAAGCAGAGACCAGAATGAAAGATGGGGATAAGAAGGAGGTGGAATAGCTGGGCAGTGGAGAGGAGGACAGCCTTGTATCTGTCCACCAAAGAGACTCTGTAAAACTACCTCAGCAGCATTAGATCCCTTTCTGTGCTGTTCCATTTAGAGGTTAGTAACGTGCATTTGCCTGCTGTTATTCTGTCAGCAAAAGGTATGGGTCTGCGAGCTCTGGAACTTACTTTCCTGCTAGTGAAATGTAAAAACATGTGAAACCACAAGCATAGACAGGATTTCTAGGCTGTCTGTTCCTTTTTTTTAAAAGTCTACAAATTTGAACTTTGAAGATCTATCTAAAATATTCCAATTGCAAAGTCATGCATGGACAAATTAGGAAATACCAAAATTAAAGTTATTTATACAATTACAATCCACCTGCCCTGTAAATATAAGTTATGGTATAATTTTCACTTGTGAAATTATATATCCTTTATGTATCTTTTTCCCTCTATTTTGTTTTTTTTCTCCAAAGCACTATAGCTTTCTGGTTTATTAGATGAAGGAATATTCTCCCAGGATGAATCAAGATGCTGTGTTGACAGGAGCTCCCATCACTAACTAGTCCTCCTTTATCCTGTGGTAAAAATGTGCAGGCTTGCATGAATAAAGTAGAGGACACTATCAATTATACTTCTCAGGCACATAAGGATTATGGGAATAGTAGAAATGTTTCAAACAATTGCACAACTGCATAATTCTCAGAAAGTTTTGGGGTTTTTTTAATGATTCTTTAAACAAGTGCTCTGCATACCTTTGTTTAGCAGTATCAGTGAAAATTTCTTGCCACTCCAAGAACATGGAAAAAGATTTTTTTCTTCGTATTTCAGGCAGCAAAATTCAACATGGTTATGACAGCTGAGTAATTTCTAGCATGGGGAAGAGAGCTAGGATGTACAAGGAAGATTTCACAGGCTGTGGGTAGAAGCCCCATGAGAAGGGTTTGTGGGATGAGAACAAACACATTAAAAATGGCTAATAATGAAACTGCAATAATTTAATAAAAATAATGTTACAGCATAATTCAGATCGTCTGGAAGTTAAAAAGACAAGATATCTACTCAGTCTGGCAAGATTTCTAATGAGCCAATTGATCACTCACAATAGATCAGTTTTGGGGCAGTATTTCAGCAGAAAGTGTGGTTTTGAAGTAGAATGGTTCCTCCATACTCTATGGACTTGGAGAAAAAGCATGTATCAAACAGCCCTTACCATCATGAACCCTTTAGTCTTCCCACAGGTTAAGGAGCTACAGGTAAGTCTTTTATGTATGTCACATATATTGGTTCTCATTGTACTAGTATACTTTCTGAAATTAATGGAAATTGCACTAAGTCTGTACTGGTTCCAGGAGGGAAGGGGAAAGTAACCCCCTATCGCTGTTTAGTTTAGAATGAAGAACTAGAAGTTCTTCAATTGGAGTCCATGGTATCACAGGTAAGCATGTCACTTATCACTGATTTCACTTTATCTTGCAAAAAAAGACTGGAAATTCCACCTCTTCTTTCTTCACTCTCCTGATAGACTACCAAAAGTCTTCCTACCAACAGGGCACAACCGAAATAATCCGCTTACATGCCCACAAGGTTCTTTTGCCAGCATCCAAAGAGTTTGTTCCTGTAGCTCTTGCTGATGAAGTTAGAACAATACAACCCCCCTTTCTATTTCATAATAATTAAGATGTTGATTTTCTAAGATGCTTTGCAGCTTTTCTTAAAAGCTTTAAATTTCAACATGTAAATATCGGATTTTGAAAACCAGCAGCCTCACAGTGGGATGTGAAATCTGTGAGCCTGGATAATGCCTTTAAAACACTCAGAAGCAACAACAAAATACAGGGGTTTTGGACATGCCAGAAGAAGTTAACTGTGATTAATTGCTTTTTACTGCAGCTCATTTCACGATTAAGATTTCTGTCTCAAAGAATTGTCAGTATAAAATAATATATCAAAGTTTAAATATCAGCAATAAAACGGTACAGGAAGATATTTGGTGACTACTTAGAACTGAAAGCATTTTATTGAAAAAGGCCTTGTTTTATTTGGCAGCCATCCATGACCTCCTACTGTTGACAAAACTAGCAGCAATTCCTATTTGAAGTGTACCAGAAGATGATCCTTCTCAGCAGAAGCTGCTGCTTTAGAGCATTTACAGGATTTATCTCTAAATTAATATTTTCATCGAACACTCTCACTATACACCTTACATAATCTTTAAATTATAGGAAAGCGCTAGAAGGGTGTTCTGAGAGTCAGCTGCTGAAGTAATGCTGAAGATTTATAGCTCTCTGAAGTCGACATTTGTGACTGACCTACAGCACACCAGGGCTGCTATTTCCCTTTCCTGATTCATGATAAGTGCAGCTGTCTCCAAATAAGCCTCCAGAGCCCATTAATGCCCAGTTCATTCTCTCATGGTAAATATGCACATCTCTAGCTTCACTTTTTAATGCTCTGTTGCTGTTAAGTTGAATAGAAAATCAGGTATTTAATTTTTTTCCTCCCTTAAAAATAAAATTTTCAAGCACTGAAGTAGTGATGACTTTAAAGACTCCGGTTCATCCATTTATGTTTCTGTCTAAATTAAGTATTAAAGGGGAAAAAAAAAAAAGAAGGTATTTATACACTAAAGACTGCAAAATCATATTTCACTTCCTTGATGGATTTTTAATCTCTCCTAGTGTGGTCCCCTAGCTTCCTTGCGTTTGTTGTGCGACACATGCACAAGATACAACTAATTAACAAAATCATTTGCAGGATGATACGAAGGTAAATATTGAAACGAAAGAGAACACACATTAATAAAATGTCAAAAAGAAGCCAACCTATTTGTCATCCCTGCCTCAATTTGTTTTTCATTAATAAAATATACATTGTTTTCCATTTGGAAAATTTACTAGCAGCAACACATTCAGCACAGAGCTTTGTCTCTGTAAGGATGAGGTCTTTGTTTAAGCACCAGAGATGGGGGTTTTTTTGTGCCATTGTCTAGTCTGTCAGATTGGATGAGCATGTGTGTTTAGGGGTGCAAAGATGTGCAGCCACACCTGCTGTGTGAAGCTGAGAACTCACAACTCTCCCCACCACCACAATGTGTTGAGCTCTGAACTCTTTTGTTGTGATGGAGCTGCTGGTGGTTGCGTGGCTGAAGTGTCACAAGTGTCAGGCATCATTACAATCACCATCATCGGCCCTAAAACCGCTCCTATTTTTAACCGTTTAATATTGAAGGGTAGGAAGTTAAGGGCCTAGATACCTAATAGACCAGATCATTTCTGAGTTCTTCAACACTAAATGGACTTCAAACCTGCAGACTTGAGGCACTTCTATGTAATAGTTACAATATCTTTCATTGACTATTTGATTATCACAGTTAATTTTATTTGCAAAAGTGAAAAAGTAGTGAGTTCAATAGGAATCTGAAAATACATGCAGAATCCAGAAATATCTTTTGTGCCAGTAATTCAAATATGTGAAGAGATTTGTATTTCATTTGACTCTACATGGTGCCTTGAATTCTTCTGAACACATTTTCTCACTATAAATCACGTCTTGACTTTTATTTTTCTTTGCAAAGTTACTTCTTAGCAAATGTGGGTTAATGGTTTTGGAGAAATTTCCTCCACAGTCAAGTTATGGATGATCATCACTAGTTAAAGAATATAGCTGATGATCTTTATGAAATTCTGCTTAAATAAAACCTACATCTGTTCTCCTTCTTATAATACCATGAAGCCCACTCCAGGATTAATCAATTCTAATCTAGAGGGGTCTTTTTAGGGACCTCAGACCTGTATGGCCTCATTAATTCGGATGGTATGTGACAGTTCAGAGGTTTCTTAAACCAGCTATAATCTGCATGAACAGACTTCTGTGCCAGCTTCAGATGCACTCTGTTATCAGGTTAGAATTTCTGTCTTTTGCCTGAAGTTGTTAGGCATCAAAACTAAACCAAGTGGACTCAGTTTGCATCCTGAATTTTAGGAAACAACACATGAAGTCACCCTACCACAACATGACAAGGACAGGAAAGCTGACAGGATCATCTACAGATGTGCTCCAGTGGCATCCAAAATACAACAAATATAGTGAAAGCACATAAAAGAAGATGAAAAAGTATGGAAATTAAGGAGAAAAATACAAAACTTATAAACTAAGCAGTTCAGGTGTATACTGGTTTAAGTTTGACCCATTTCATTTTTCCTGCAGACTAACCACCCAGAATTGTTGTTCCAGACAGGTAAACTTTGTTTGGTTTTCCTTTCCTCTCTGAAAACCATTAACACTTTCCATTTGTCTGAAGTCCTATCCTCCCCTTTTACTGAACTGTCTCCCCTTTACAACCAAAAATAAACCTCAGTTTCTCACAACAGAAGTGGCGCCTTCCATAAAGGTGTTATATCACTCAGAAGAACAACTGTACCCTGTCATAGAGGTAACACAATGAATTACCAGGTGCTAACACTTCTATATCCTCTACAGCTGCTCCAGAAATATGAGTTTCAACCTTTAGAATGCAAATAAACAATGGTACACCATTATCTAAGTATACTCAGGATACATAATATTTTTCCTATGTCAAAAATCTGAAGGATTTGTAGAAGATTATGGATGTGTTGCCATCAGTTTCCTCTCACATAGGGACTTGGGAAGGTCACACAGAGCTAAGTTAATGATCTCACTCAGAAATTGTGTGCAACAGGTTTAGCCATGGTTTAACACACCTCCAGAGAACATCTTTTAAAAGCACAGTTCTTTTAATGTCCTGTTTTCATGATAAATGGGTCCAATACCCTGCAATAGAGTCCCTAAAGGACAGACAGTAGCAAACTCTCCTGGCCATAGCCTTAAAGAAAGTTTTATTTTAACACATTGAAACAGAAGAAATGTATTTAACTTGGTGAGAGAATAAAGATGAATTAAAAAACATATCTTTTGGCTGCCTTAACATCTGAAGACCCATGCCCTTTTGCTCCTGAACTGCTGTGAACTCAGCTGCAAGTGACTCTGAAGTGATTGTGCACAGTGCTTTGATGAGATAAATGTAATAAACTTTTACTAAAATAAATAGTACAACTTATGCCCAATGGGGTTAAAGGCCACAGAAGGTCCACAAGCACCTATGAAACTACTAAATTCAGATACCATTTGAAATTTGCAGTTCCAGGTTATCTATTTGGAATTACAGGTATACAACTATTCCTTAAATAGGTCAATTAAAATGAATGAAAAGTATGGAAGAAAAAGGAGATCTAGGGCTCCTCAGAAACAGGAGGGATTCAGTGAAACCTACAGAGCAGAATGTTTTATACCATTATGAATAGGCAAGTGCTAACAGTACTAGGCTTTTTAGTTGCTACTAGAATTGTGCATTTAAGAGAAACAAAATTTAAACTGCAACTCAGCTGTGAAAATGAAATAATTTTCCATCCCTCTGACTTCATGGTCACCATAGAAAACAACAGAGGTATGATGGCTTCCAATAAACAAGGTTTTGCATAAGCCAATGTGAAAGAAGTACCATTTCCCCCAAAAACTGCAGTATCCTTGAAGCATGAAGAAAAGACCCACTGTCACCCTGAGCCTGAACAACCAGAAGCCAGGGGCTGATCCAGACCTGCCAGAAAACTCTTTCACCACTGACTTAGAGGAAAGAAAGTGGGACTTGTCCTAAAGAACCTAAATCCCAGCATCCCTCTGGTAAATGATTATTTATCTGTCAAAATCAAGCCTTTAAAAACACTTGTTATGAATAATAATAATAAGGTTTTAATTATTATTATTATTATTATTAAATTCAGAAATGAGATGAAAGAGTTGCCTACGTAGAACAAGATCCTACTACCTTTCTGGAAGACAGTCTCTTTTGAAGCTCAGATTCTGGGGGTAAAATAAACTACTCCTATACTATTGAAAACTATAGCAACATAATAAAACTCAACAAAAACAGCAAACACCATCCAACTTGCACAGGAAGTATAAGTAATGTGAACAACTTTCACTTCTAAAGAAAAAAAAATCTATATTCTCTCCCATGAAGATGTCATTACCTCTTTATTGATTTCCAATGTGAATGAAATTTGAACATCTCTGAAGGATTAGGGTTATATTCAAAATAGAAAATACAAGTAAGGTTTCCACGTAGTTAAACAGTTTACAATAAACTGTAAACAGGGAAATAAATTAAGGTTTTGTTTTTAAAAATTCTTTGAATGTGTTATTGTTGTTAAATAAGGTTTAAATTTTATTACTTTTGAAGAAATGCTAAGAAATTCTGTTTTCTACAAGGTCATCGGCTTAACTGTAAAGTAAAATAAATCACATTAGGGATACAATGTTGTTATTTTAAGAGAATGTTTAAATCAGAATGAAAGAAAACTTTTTCAGTCAATATTTTTTTTGTTCATTATATCTCAAAAAGTCTTCATTTAAAAAATCTTAATTTAGGGGATTAAGCTGCCTAGGAATCTTCAATTATCTGAAAGCATAGTCTTCTCATAATTTTATTTCTTGGTGTTCATGATTTGTGCATAATTCATAACACCAATGTCCTGACCCATTTTAAAACTTCTGAACACACATTACGTTTTACAGAAGAGATCCATAAGATGATTAATTTCTTTTGTACAAAGTTAACAAAAACCTGCACTAAACAGCAAACTCCAAACAAAAAAGAAAATGTGTTATTTTTATGTAAAATATCAACAGTTTCTAATGACTGTTGTATCAGTGATAAATATATCTAGATCAGCTAGTAGGAATCAATATCCTGACTTACATTTTTATGTGCCAGATTAGTCTTTATATTTGTTTTGATAGAAAAGCTGGCAACAGCCTATTTCATGGACAATAAATTCAAGATAGTAATGAGGTGATAGTACTGCCTCAGCTAACTGCACACAGATTGGAGGGTCAGATATTTGACACAGATCTAGTATGGCCCTTAATGAATCTATATACTTGATTAGAGTTACTGTCTTTTATAGCACTAAATAGCTTTGCAGGGAAAGCTAGCTCATTTCAAACAGAGTTAAGAAAGTCAATCTGTTCTAAAAGGAAATAACCTCTAGAAATATTGTAAAAATTCTAAGTTTCTTGTGAACTCACAATAAATTTCCACACAAAAAACTCGCAGAGATTCTTCTCTCCAGGATCTGTACACAAATAATACCTCCAAATATAAAATCCTCAATGAAAAAACATGTGCTATTTTATAGTAAAAGTTCTGTATTATTATAGCATGAAATTTCCATATTCTGTTTCCTTTTTATTTCTCAGAATTTTTCTTTTTTTTTTTTTTTAGAGTGTGTTATCTACTCTATTATTTTTAGTGACCTCTTGTTTGCCTGTAATGTCCCTGGTCTATGAATTTGTCAAAATTCCCCTTTCCCTCATCCAGATTTCACACAGTTGTCAGTTTCACACTTCAAGATCTTGTTTTCCAAGGTATTTGTCTCCATCTTCCAATTCCTCCTCTTTTGTTTCCTCTCCTTTCATAGGCTACCTATTCAGCCAATCTCATTTTAAATCAGGAAATGTAACTCTCTTCCCCTCTGTCAGCTTTAGTAAGAATTCACATTAAATAGAAACTAATTTGTAGGGTGAAAATATAGTACCACAAACATCAATAGTAGATATTGCCCCGGATCAGGACTTCAGCCTAGGCATGTGGTTGGCATCATCAACAATTTCAAACTACAAATTAAGACAGGGCTGATAATTCAAAAAAATATATCCCTGTCTCTGATGTAAAAGATCACAAATGACTCATGCTACATTCCAAGACATTTTCCAATAAAGCTGCATGAATAACAATCCATGCATGTCACATATGGAATCTGCATAAAATAAGAATAATAGGGTGCAATTTGTAATTCTTTCCAGGTGAACTATCCAATGTGTAAAGAGCAATTTCCAGCTGAGACAAGCTGAGCTTGACTTGCTTGAAGCAGAGTCCGATTTTGAGCTCTAGCTGCTCAGAGGTGCTCTAGCAGCTCTGCTGCTCTTGTTGCAGAGTACAGAGCAAACACAAGATGTGCAGGGTACAGCACAAGCACACTGTCTGGAGTAAGAAAAAAACCAGTTACAACATCTAAATTCAGATTACAACAGAGAAGTTTCAGTTTCATATTCCATCTGTTTTATAACAGAGCCACAAGGTAGATTACATCCACATTTGAAAGGAGCAACACACTCCCTTTGGTGCTATCTAACTAAATTCTATATGCTTATACATCTTGGGGTAAATTTGTTCTTTTGCCATATAGATAATGTTTGTCACTTGTCTTGTTGGGCAGTTGCCAGAGACCAACATTCTACTATAAGACTAGATAGAGCAAGAATTGTATACTTTGGTGTTGCTCTGTATTTTGGGTAAAAAAAAAGATGTGCTGTGCTTTATACATCTTTACATCTCTACTTCCAACATGAACAGCTGGAATATATTTATCTTCATGTCACCTTGGCAATGGGTTAAAGATAAGTTTTTGTCTTCTATTGAAACACATTGCCTTTGTCTCCCTCTTACAACTTTACTGCATTATTCTGCAATGTTACTGGTACAATTTATTATTTTTTTTAAAAATCCAGATTTTTAAAAATCTTTTTCTTTTCTGTTTCTCTTTGTGCCCTTTTGCAAGGTATCTCTGCAGACAGCACTGCCCCAGAGCAGCTGGCATTTTGTCTTTGAGAGGTGTTTTTCTTGACAGTTGATAACTCAGCCCTTTTATGGCCCTTGTTTCATTCAGTAGCAGGACTTCTACTTTTTGTGGGGGATAACAGGCATATTGAAAGATGAAAAAAATAAAACAAAAGTGAGTTTAGAGGACTCCTCCCAAAAAGCATAACCAGAGTCCAGATCTTAAACATAAGGGGTGGTAAGTATTAGGAAATTTATTGGTCTCACACTTAAATTCTGAGCCAGAAAACTGACTTTTCAGCAAGTAGGCAGAGTTACAGAACAGCCCATTCTATGTTGGATCATAGTTTCACTTTTAAAACACCATCCCCATTTCAAAACCACTCATAAGGAGATGGTTTTCTTCATATTTCTTCATCTAACATTCAGATACAACTGGTTGAGCTGTGCAAAATTGAAAACAAGATTTTGAAGAAATGATACCAGTTTGGAGTCAAAAGCAACACTGAATGCTAGGCCTAACCTGTTTCTTCAGATGTAATTTTTCTGATGTATGCCAACTATAACATCCCTTCTCTTACTGTTTCAAACAAAGCTTCATTGTGGGAAACTGACTGCAATGGAGATTAACAGATTTGCAATCATAGAATCACTTCCACTATCTCTTTACATTTATCATATAAGTCGTAGAGCATGACACAGGTATAAAACCCTGTTGTCTGCTTTCGAGAAGCAAACATTTCTATTGCCTATGCTACAAAACAGTAGGAAAGAGTTTAATATAGCAGTAAAATTCAGTTTTGTACCAACTCTTCACTACAATAAATTTTTGAGTTTGATTTTTTTTTTCTCTGAGAGAATAAAGCATTAATCTCTGTGAGTGATAGTAATCTATTTTTCTGTCCTAGCAGGGATACATTAACCAGGAAGCACTCCACACATGTTTATATTTCTTAGCATACAGAAGGCAACCAGACATACACTATTAAAATATACCAATGAAAACTAACATCTTCCTTTAAATTAACTAATATCTACATTTAATGAAGCTCAGTTTATAGTGATTTTCTGGATGAAGTGCTCTTCTTTCAGCCTAATTATGTGCACAGATTTCAGACAACAAGGACTGTCTTTAACATTAGATAAGAACCTAGGCTTTTATTTCAATCAATAGTCTTTAGCCTTTGAACTCATGTCAGAGGAAGACCAGTCTGTCACACTCAGGTCTACCTGACCTCTTTCTTCTTAATCCACACTGCCATTTAGGGAAGGAAAACACACAGATATACAGTATATAAGCAAGTAAACTATTTAGGGCATTTTGTGCATGGGGGTTGGGGGAGGCGGGGGATGGGATCTTTTATGGCTGTAAAAATGTGTGACTGTAATGATGATGTTAAAATTTTCTTGTTTCCTTTCACTGGGCTTTGTGTATCTCAAAGGAGCCCCATATGGTGCTCTTTGTCCGTGTCATTACCTCGTTACAGCCGCTGTCTGCCAGCCAAAGGTAGAACGCTGCAGCTGTAGACAGCGATACAACTGGAATTGTCTAAGGTCAACAGTGCCGTAATTACTTTAAAATGTCAGCGTACAATAAAATACAACAGTTCATCTGGCAGAAAGCAAATTAGCTTTGACCATAGCGTAATTACCCTTTTCTCAGCACCATTAGAAGAGATCAAATCTCCACATTCAGTGTTTGAGGAAAGGCCATCAGAGTACACTCTACCTGACAAGGATGCACATTTGCCATTTTGAGATGTAATTAATTGTCCCTATAATAGAAATTTTTATATTTGACTCTGGAATTGAAATGTGTAATAACCTGGCTTCTTCATATTTAACCATTTCTGCTCTGAATAGATATGCATTGCAAAGCGAAACCAGGCGACACCAACACAATGGAAATGTGTTAACCACTCAATCAGTAAAAAACTGAAGCAAAGTTATTTTTATCAATTAGCTTAAGCTTAATTGGCCAGCCTCTGACCTTATCAACATGGGTGTAAATCTGGGGTAACTTTACTGAAGCAGGGAATGTTACTCTGGGTTTACACAGTTCGCTTTGACTCTGTAATCCGGTTCATTATGTCATAGGGCTACAAAGTTTCACCCAAAGAAGAAAAGAAATTAGGAATCAAGAAATAATTACTTTTCCAAACTACTATATCATAATTTTTCATTTGAGTCTCATCTTGTTAAACTGAACCCCACCAGTACTTATCAGAGGCCAACTTCAAATCCTCATCCTGATTTCAACTTCAGCCATGAACTCTTATAGTGGGATGGGGCTGATGCAGACCTTCTTATGTGGGGTATTGGGATGACTGTCTTGTTTTGAACTAGCTACTTCTTCCACAGGTCTTATTATCAGTATGTTTACACATATGTTCACCAGTGACGTGGTAATCTGGTTACATGAGGAACAAATGGCAAGAGGCAGACCAGTGACTAACACCTGCTGTAGGGCAAAGCAAGGTGTCTTGCATGCATGTTCAATTTCATTACTATTTAAGGGTTGTGAGGAAGGTGTTAGCTGATTGAAAATGACTTGCACTGTCTGAGAAGCATTCTGCTGTACATCTGAATGTGGATTCACATGAAATAGGTTTGTGATATCAAAAGTCTCTCCTAGAGTATTTAGGGAATTCCACCAAGTGGAAGACACTCATACTCACTGTGCTGTGGGCTTTGCTTTTTGAAATAAATAATTTAAATTTTAAATTTAATTTGGAATTTAAAATTGTAGTCTGTTCATCTGAAGTTAGGACTAAAACACAGAAGGTTTCATTAAAACAGATTCTCTGAATAGGGCTAGCAATAAAGACAAAAATATTATAATGTATGTTAGAAATACTGGAAAACACATTAAAATATCCTTTTTTTTAATACTGTTGCTTTGAAACTATGTAATTCTATACTTACACAAATTTAGAAATGCAATAAAACAGATAACACCTTGAAAACTTGCTAATTCTCGTTGTAATACTCTGACAGGTTCTAACCAGCTCATTTCCCTACAGTGTTTGCCCTGTCTCTAGTGTCACTTACAAGTCCTCGGATCATAATTATACAATGATATTTATACATGCAATATGAATGTAAACAAAGCCTGTTTCCACTGAAATGAATTCTCAGCAGTACAAGGCAGATAATCACTAACTGGTAAAAGCCTGACTTTTTGTTTTGCTCAAAAAAACCACAAACCAACCAAAAAAAAGAAAAAGAAATAACAGAAAATGACAAAAAAAAGGAAAACCAGCAGTCCTCTTGGCCTCTTTCATGCCCACATGCAGCCAAAGTAAATGTGTCTCACTGCCTATACATGTGCATGTTTGGGGGTGTTACTGAAGATCTAATTCAGCTTTCCACATCATTGGATCTGTAGCTCAATCTTACTCATGTACTCCTCAGCACTTGCACTTAGAATGGAAAGTTAATGGAAACTCAGTGCAATCAAGTGGGAATGAGGAGGAAACCAGAAATAAATAAATTCAAATCACCAAAACTAGGTCAGAATAAAACTCAGCTCTTGATCTTATTTTTAAAGTCTATGTAGAAATGGATGTACAATCAACATAATTAAAAAAAAA
Organism: Galbula dea; assembly: GCA_013399015.1. Taxonomy (NCBI): domain Eukaryota; kingdom Metazoa; phylum Chordata; class Aves; order Piciformes; family Galbulidae; genus Galbula; species Galbula dea. The sequence goes on from VWZX01000464.1 coordinate 202,097, forward strand.
ATACCAAAGTGATTCTGTAGACTAAACAGGAAAATTACTCAAAGAGTTAAAATACAGTCCTAAAACTGGGGACAATAAAAGTATAGTGATAGAGACATCCAATAAAACAGCAATAGAAAAAAGATACACAGAAAAAACAATTACAAGAGATGAAAAATGTTCATATTTTCATGAGTTTTCCTTTGTGAAAGAACACATATTAGTATCACTCATTAATGTGATGTCATTAGTGTAATTTAGAATTTTTCTACTGATTGTAGGATGACCTGGGTTTGCCTTCAGGAGCACAGAGGGAAAAAGAAAGTGCAGAAATCAGGAAATGTTGCAGCAGCCACAACAGCTGAAAGATAAAACAATGGCAATATCATCCCTAGCCTCAACAATCATGCCTAAAACAGTCCATCTGCAAGTGCACATTAACAAACCAAAGATATATTGATCCTAGCTGTGATCTCATATGCATATAATGCCATCATAACATCTGTTTTAATCCAACAAGTTCAACTTAAAGCCCACTGAAAAAAGAAATACAAACATATGGGAGTGTTTGGGCCACACTAATGTAAGGCAGAACACAGGACCACAATATAGAGTAACTGTTCTTCACTGTGCCTGACTGAGAAACAGGATGGTTTGGAATGGCAAAGGTGGTTCTTTTGACAGTGACATCTACAGATGTTCCTGAAGCAACTCTGAAAATTTGCCCTTGTCCAGGTTCTGTATGAGAGCAAAGACTTGTTGACTTTTTGCTTGATTTTACCTCTTTACGCTTGGAATGACAACACATTCATTTAATCCTCTGCCATAAGGTAGAGATACATGAGGACTTCCCCTTGTAAGGGACATACTGACAACTTTACAGCAGTGGAACAATATATTCAAAACCATTTTCTGCTTATGAGGATTAAAAAAAAAATCTATAGATATGTAGAGTAAAAACTTAGGACGAATATATTCATGTCCCATAGAAGCATGGGAGACACACTACACATCTTACCTTTTTCTTTCCCAGATGACTATTCCTGTTCTCCTATGTAGTATCTTCCCATGATTTAGTTGCATGGTTTGCTTTCAAGATTCCTGTGGAGTGGAAAGGGAAAGGGAAAGAGATAGTTCATTGATAAAGGATAATGTCATTTGGATGCCATTTTGCATTACCTGATCCAAGGTGTCTCACTCAGATAATGGCCTTATTCAATTATTGATAGCTCATTCAGATGGCTGAATGCAGACTAACCTTCTCCAGGGCTCTGATCCCAGACAAAAATCTTAACTCTTTTCTGCCTTAGCTCCTTTCTTGTTTAAGAACATTTAGATATGGTACTTAGGGACATGGTTTAGTGGTACGTTACTGATAGGTAAGGTTGGACTTGAAGATCTTAAAGGTCTCTTCCAACCTTTGTGATTCTGTGCCTCTAAGAAGCACTTAAAGAAATAAGGAAATTGAGTTGTACATATTGCTAGACAGTCTGGCAGAGCTGTCATGATTTAGTTACCTGAATTTCACAGACACCACATGGAGAAGTGAAGATTGGAATAAAAATATCTGCTGCAGTCTTTCCCTGAAGGTGACTAGGTCTATCCTTCTGGGATTCTCACTCATATCACAAACAGGTTCATACACACATGCAAAAAGTTTTATGTTCAATATCAGAAAACTTTCTCCATTTCAGATGAAACAGAATATTTTTGGTGAAGTGCTAAATCCTTATACAGAAGTATTTGAAGTTATTTTAGAGGGATGGTCAGAATAACAGCACACACCAAAGTCAGGCTAATAAATTCATGCAGACACATTCATGTGTATGTATAATGCAAAACCTGTCTATGCACACACATATTATAAATAAAGTGGTTTTAGAGTGAATTAATCATCTCAGGTAAATCAGTCTACCACTACCAGTGGTAAAATATTTTGCTGCATTTTATTTTGGATCTCACTTACAAAACGTCACTTTGCAGTGAAACTGAGCCCAGCATCTGATGATCCAGCTTTATGTGGTTTATGTCTAATGGACAAATACACTTCAGATTGCTGACACACCACACTGCAGAAAGGAAGGGAAAAACTACTGAGGAAAATCTTTTGGTTGAAACCAAAGTGATTCTGATTGATTGAAAAATTTTGTTCACTCATAGTTCACCATCTTTGAAAGAAAGAGAAGCAGCATTTCAAAGGTTAGCAAGTGGTTAAGCACAGGGCAAACATCTCCTAGTACCCAGTATCACAGGCTGCATCAGATATTTAATATTCTATGTTTTCTACTTGAAGAGATCAATGTATAACTACTGAAAACAAAACATGACAAGCAGTTTTGCATTGTTAAGTATGGCCCTCACTCTGCATTCATAGTAGCACTTTGGTTACTTAAAAAGCTCCATAAGTTTCCAGAGAAATCCTGTCACATACAACATTAAACATTATTTACATTTAATTAGGTAAAATCAAATCCTGCAAGTTAGTTCATTAGATTTCTCCAAGGCCAGTTGTTTATGTAAGCACTGACTCATTAATATGCAGCTACTTCCATGATTATAAGGCTGTCAGATAAGAAACCTACTGCCTCGGACAGATAAAGAAACTTGGAGATACTCACAGATACAAACCCTGATTCAGCTCTACTATGTTTGGAAAAACCTAGCCTGAAAATGCAAAAACACTTTCAGATGCAAACCAGCAACACAGAGATGAAACAATGAGTCCCACATTAATGAAACTTAGATAAGAAAGGAGAAAATAAAACGACTGCAAATAATTATCGCTTTTTCTGTAAAGATAAAGTCCACTGTTAATGTATGTTTCTAAATTTATAAAGGTAGCAAAACCATGTTTTATTTCTTTGCCAGGAAATGTTCTTTTTGGATGGATCTTTATTTAGGCATCAATATCTTGGAATGATATGGTGAAATTCAGGGTGGGGTCACTGTTCTCATAGACTACAATCCAGGATATTTGGCAAAGTTATGTTACAGGAGGAAGATACCAGATTCTCTCTTGGTTCTTTTTTCTGTGTTTTATCATACCTTAACACATCCCATAAACACCAAATAAGTGTGGGATGATCTACAGTGTACTTCAAGGATTACTCTGGTTTGTTAGAAGTATCTAGGCTCAAAAGGTACAACTTCTATTTTTTGTTTTTCAGATTCTACTATAGGTTTCATAATGGCAAAGCATTATTGATGACAAGCACAGGGCATAGACTAAATGTCGAATTTAACTGGTAGGGATAAAATATTTGGAAGGGGATTAACTATTTGGTAGTGCCTGTAGTGAGAGGACAAGGGGAAGTGGTTTTAGACTAAAAGAGGGAGACTTAGACTAGGTGTAAGAACAACATTTTTTACAGTGATGGTGGTCAAACACTGGAATATGCTGTCCAGGAGATGATGGATACCCAGTCCCTGGGGATTTTCCAGGGCAGGTTGTTTGGGGCTGTGAGCAACCTGATCTAGTTGAAGATGTCCCTGCTCACTGCAGGAGGTTTGCAGTAGGTGACCTTCAGAAGTCAGATATTCTGCTTTCCAGAAAGACACAGGCATAATGTTAAAGATTCAAGAGCCTGGGAAAGCACTGGGCAGGTTTCCTGTGGTATTGGCGTGTAGCTTCTCTATTGGTTTGTTGTTAATTTTCTGCCATGGTTCACTCCCACCCTCACCCACACAATCAGAGGTGCTCTACCTTCTGCAGGACTCAGCCACAAAGTTAAGGATTTCAAGACTTTGGAAGAGTTCTCAGTTTTCATGGAGATGGAGGGTGGCACCTCTGTTTGTTTGTTGATATTATCCTACCTTATACAGTCACAGGTCTACACAGGGATCATGGCTCAATCTCATCTCGGCCTTTTGCAGCTCCTCAACTAGAGCTTTTTGCCATTTTCTGCAGAGCTTGTCAGCTAAGGACAAGTACTCCAGGCTGTACATTGCTGTGGTACCTCAGGCAGGTGGAGGCTCCCCACAACCTTGGGAAGAGGGAGCTCCATGACACCCATCCTCTGTGTCTGAAAGAGACATTAAAATAAAATTTTCTAATTCAGGAACCATTGGCTTTTTCTTCAGTCTGATCTCATGTTGGAATCTTTTTGAGGCTTTTCTGGATTGCCCTTATAATTTTTAACTTATAGATATTTTTATATCTGTAAAACTGTATTTATCTTTGTATGGGACTGAAGAGAGAGATATATATGTTTATATATAAAGTATATCTTCATCTTCCTTCACTGAAGGAAGTTTGGAGACCATCAGAAGCTGCTTTGAGATCATGCTGTTACCATGGTTTCAAAACTTTGGAACTTGGCCCATCACAGAGCAGTATGAAAACAAACAGCCCACGAGCCAGCAGCCTTGTCTTTGGTTACTGGGATGAGGTAGGAGGCAGAAGTGAGCCTCTGGCACAGGGTCTCCACGCAGACATCACCGTGAGGTCATTTGTTGTCAAGAGCACAACTGGGGTGGTCTGTGCCACACTTGTGGGAATTTTCATCTGAGGCCACCAAAGGAAAACTCCTCATATATCTATATCTATATATAGATATAGATATAGATACACACACCTCCCAAATCACCTCTGGTGTACTCCTAACCTCTTCTGCTGTGCTAGCCCTTCACATTAAGTAAAAAAAGACACCAGGTTCCATTTAAACCTCTCAGAAAATATAACTGGAGAGCTAAGCAGTCTACAAAAACCATCTTGCTGAAATGCCTTTCTCCAAGTCTTGTGTGACCATGCTGGTATATTCATTAGTCTGACAAAATCAGAGCTTTACATATGCAATTCATTACCTAAAGCAACTCTCAGTTTCAGCAGTTTCAGCGTTTTCACTGCTTCCTTGTATTCACACCAATGTATTAGATAAGTTTGTATCTTGTGCATGATCTATTGGCCTTTTTCACACTTTAAGCACAGTAAGCACTCTTCCATCGGGAAAAACAGTTGCTAAATCAATGAGAACTTTTGTTGAATAGGTAATGGTCTTCAAAAATGCAAATCAGGTGATGCTACAGAAGGAATAGAATATAAATTGAAAATAAGGTGCCCTCATAGTGTACATTTGGCTTTGTGATGATTCCTCTGTAAGGCATTATTTAAAGGCAGACAAAGAAAAGCTCAGACAGAACAAGGCTATGTTGAGTCTGCAAGGACTGAACCTGTTTTATTTAGTAGAGGACAGGAAAGACCTGACAAAGCAGGGTTGTGAAAAAGGTAGACCAAGTCCTTTTACAACAACAAAATAGTGCTGTCTGAAAGTAGATAAAAATACAAAAGGTGGTACACAGCCTATAGAAAAACTTGAATGTTATTAAGATTTAAATGAGGAACACTGTCAGAGTATTTTTGGCTATGTGTGCGTGTAGAGTGTTATTCCCATGGGTTAACAGAAGAATACAGATTAACAGTGAAAATAGTATACATATATTGTACATCTTCATAGCTTTGAGGTATTCATATAAATATCAGCACAAATATCCCATGCTGGAGTGGTGGAAGGTGTTGATCAGATGTTCAAGCAGCATGTGCTGCTTAAATCTTTGATGCTGTTCTCCAGCATTAAAACTCTCGAAGTGGTCAGGTGTCCCCACCACTGTTCCTTCTCTCACAACACCTTACAGTGCCTCTATGGGCAAACATGGAGCTCAACACTAATCAAATGCTTATTTCCATAATTCTGTTATAAAAATGTTCCTATCTAGTGTTCCTTGTGCTACCTTAGGCACCTTATAGGAAGCACTGCAGGAGAAAGGATGAGGACGCATCTGAACAACTTGTCTGGATTATGCAACAATCCTTGTATGAGGTTTTTATTCTCATCAGCATGTTTTCCCTCCTTCCCTCAATCCCAAACCCTCAAAACATACTATTGCAACTCATCTAAAAAGTGAGTAACCCCTTGGGAAGGGGTTAAGTGTCTAATAAACACTTAGAAGGCAGAATATCTAGACAAATCAAGTGCAACGGCAGAGTAAATCTGAGGCCAGCCACATGCTCATTAAAGCAACAGGGCATAATCAAATTCTTTATGATGTTTACAGCAAGCAGTTTGGTGCAAATAGGGGAAAACTCTGTGTCTGGGTTCTTGTAAGAGTGAACAACTTGGCACTGAGGTCTGAGCTCTGTTAAATAATTCCTCCTGAGCTCACCACTTGCTTGCCCATTGGCTTTCAGTGATAGATGAATCAAAGAGCAGACCTCTAACCTGTGGGGGCTTTCTAAAGAGGCTAGGAAGTTTTAAAACATAGCATGAGGATCTGTGGAAATGCTTAAAACAAAAGGTATCACTCAGCACAAGATCACCATCTCGTGAGCTCATTTGGGCAGTGGATACTCATAGAAGATTGAAAAGCTTGAGGCAGAGAGAAAAACCACATTTGTACGTAGCTCCACCAAAGCACTTATGAAGGTGACACATATTTTTGGTGTAAGTTTTCCAAACTTCCCACCCTTCCAAACTTCACACAGCCTGGGGTTATCTCTCTTTCTTTCTTTCTTTTTCTTTCCTTTCTTTCTTTCTCTCTTTATTTCCTCTTCTTCTTTTCTTTCTTCTTTTTCTTTTTCTTTCTTTTCTTTCTGTCTTTATTTCTTTCCTTTCTTTGTCTTTCTTTCTGTCTTTGACTTTCCTTTTACCAGCCTTTCTTTTTCTTTCCTTCCTTCCTTCAGTTCTTCCTTCCTTCTTTTCCTCCTGCTTCCTCACTGTCCCTGTGCTCTCATAATTTCTGTGCAGCACAAAAACCAACCCGTGTCTTTAAAAACAACTGATCAGGATCAGTGTGTCTTTAACACAGTAATAAGACATCTCGAGCACTAGGAATTCCCTGTGCTTGCCCATACACTTCTCTTATTACAAGCACACAAGTACTGTTTTCCTAACAGCACCTTTCAAGTAATCTTGCCTTGTACTGAAATGTGACTGCTACTGTGTGTACTATTTTAAAAATGGCTTGACAGAATTGCTAATGTTCTCATTCCTTCAGGATATTTCCTAATACTTGTAGCCTTTTCATGTTTCTAATTAGGCCAGTAATGGTCCCTGAAGTTAAACCAATTAAAATTATTTACTGTGACACATAGTGTGGAGATAATTATCTGATATCTGAATCCAACTTCTGCTTACTTCGCAACATTACTTAATAGAAAACAGGGAAACTGATGCCCATGCTTTCATTTCACTTGGCTACCAAATGTGTTTGCCCTATAGCAAACTGTTTAAATAAAGCATTAAAATCTTTGTGGTGCTAATCAAAATGTATAAAAACCACTCACACTTCTCCTTTATAGTTCTGAGAAGCATATAAAACTCTTGCACATTACCCTTTACATTAGAGTTGCTGACCAATGTGGTATTACACCCCCATTGTATACAGATAATGCAGCTCAGGCAGTTTCTAAAAACAACTCCAGATTTTTTTGTTTCTCCTGAAACTGTGCACACAACAGAATGGACACTTCCGATTTTTAGGCTTATGAACACAGTAAGGTTATTTTCATCCATAAAATTGTTTAGTCTCCTGGTATGATCTGGGTTACTTATCCCATTTCACTTCTTAGTTGAGTTCTTCTGGGAAAGGGAGGAACTGAGATGAGAAGATTTTCAGGTGTACCAAGTTCTTCAGCCAAGTTAATCTTAAATTTGCCAGAGTTCACATGGAAGTTACTAGTTTCAAAACCTCATAGGAGAGGGGGAAAAGGCATGTAACAAAAAGATAATTCACAGGGTGGGGAGTGTTTTTCACAAAAGTAACCACCAGTAGAGCATCCCACATCAGAAAACGATCATAGGCTAGACTAGACTAGACCAGAATAGAAAAGAGTACAATGGAATAGAATAGAATAAAAATAATAAAATAAAATAAAATAATGTAAAATAAATCCTCTACAGCATAAATTCTTCATTTGGAAACAATTTGGCCTGTTCACAAAGTGAAAGTCATTGAAATCCTCACACAGAAATTTGAACCAGTAAAAGAAATTCTATTTTTGCTGAAATCTGTCAAAAGCTGCAAATTGCAATAATCTAGAAAGGTGTTCAACAAACTACAGGAACAAGCCAAGACTACTTCAACATGAGAAGATATGACTCCCATAGCACAGACAGTGAGAAGATGCTGTGTATGCTTTGCCAAGTTCTCTAAGCTTTGTGGCCAACCTGAAACCTAAATGGAGTGTTTATGGGTTTGTCTAATTCAAATTTAACAGCTCATTTTTGCAGTTCTCTGGTAACTGAAAATGTATACATGAACTTAGTGGGCAAAAAATTTTTTCCCCCTTTGCAGGCTGGGAGAACTAAACCTGCTGAAACGTGGGAAAACAGGCAGCAACATAGCCTGTTCCCCTCCCTGCTCCAGGGATGTCATTGCTGGGGCATGAGGGTGGATTGTCATTTCATGCTTAGCTGTGTGAAAAACCCTGTGGAGAACAATCTGGGAGTTCTGGTGGACAAGGTCACCATGAGCCACCAATGTGCCCTTGTGGCTGAGAAGGCTGGTGGTCTCCTGGGGTGCGTTCAGAAGAGTGTGACTGGCAGGTTGAGGGAGGTTCAGCTCCCCCTCTATTCTGCTCTAGTCAGTACACAGCTGGAGTCCTGGGTCCTGTTCTGGGCTCCCCAGTTCAAGAGAGACAAGGAACTACTGGAGAGAGTCCATCAGAGGCTAGGAAGATACTGAAGGCACTGGAGCACCTCTGGGAGGAGGAAAGGTTGAGAGCCCTAGGGCTGCTTAGCCTGGAGAAGAGCAGCCCCAGAAAGGAACTGCTCAGTGCTGAGCAAGAGCTCAAGGGTGGGGGCAAGAGGCTGGGGATAGACTCTGCTAAGTGGTGCCCAGGGCCAGGCCAAGGGGCACTGGGCACAAACTGGAATGCAGGAGGTTCCACCTGAACAAGAGGAGAAACTTCTTTTCCATGAGGGTGTTGGAGCCCTGGTGTCCAGGCTGCCCAGAGAGGTTGTGGAGTCTCCTTCTGTGGAGAGATTCCAACCCCAGCTGGAGGTGATCCTGGGCAACCTGCTGTGGGTGACTCTGCTTTAGCAGAGGGGTTGGACTAGTTGGTGTCCAGAGGTCATTCCCAATCCCCTAGTTGCTGGGATTCTGTGAAAAGTCAGGTGGGCTGGCTCTACCTCCCTGCCCTATGAGTTTTCACATTTGGCCTATAAATCTTTAACTTTTGAAGCATTATTAGCTAGATTGTGGTTTGTGTGTGATGCACAGGAGGAAATGTTACTGAGTCACAAAACTTCTGCTTTTCTTCCAGATTTTAGTTCATTGAAGACAGAGAAAAATATGAGTAAAATTTGGTTAGGGACACTCTCTCCCCAC
>VWZX01000464.1:211461-221931 GCA_013399015.1 Galbula dea
TCTACATTCTCAAAGGTTTCAAAACAATGACTTAAATTAAAATATATAATGAATAAACATATTCTTGCATCATTGCTGTCTAATCCCTTCTACTTCCTTCAATTTTATATACATCACTGTCTTTAATGTGCCATCAAGTTGCATTTAAATGAAGAAAGCAATTCCAGACATTGTTAGACATCATGCTTAGGGGGAGATGATTTCATATTTTGGCAAAGTTCTCTATCCTGATAAGGGGATCAAGTTAGCTCCTGGACAGTAACTACTCTGTACATCTTAATTTGCTTAATATTTCTTTCACCCTCTTGTCATTGCTAACTAATTCAGATACTTACGTCCTTTTATCTTACTGATCACCAAAGCTAATTAATTCTTGTCTGCTCATGGTGCTATTGAGAGCAAAGGAATGTGCGTCAATTCCTGTCACCAAGGAGTTAAAATCTCCTCAGCCTTCACTCTGGAAGGTTTGCTCCTATGCCCTTTTAGACAATGACAAGCTGTTAAGTGTAAAACTAATTAACATTTCAAAAAACTAGTGTTAATCAGTAGTACTCAGATTCATTGGAAGTCCTGTCAGATTTTTTTTTCCACTCCTTTTTATACCATAACTTCCAAATTATTGTGCTAATTTTAGTGGTTGTTTACAGGATTAAGAATAGAGTGAAACATAACAAGACTAAAGTCCCTAGAAATATATCACTGGTGTATTTTTTAATATTTCCCCTAAAACTGGTCTTTATTCTGCTGTTCCTCCTCCTTCCCTCCCCCATCATTTGGTTGAGTGGCAGAGCTGATTCTCAGTCGTTTTTATTCTTGTACTAAAGGACACATTATATTTTAGATAAGAACTGATCACCACCATTTATAAGGAGAATGCTGATGAAATCTAAATTAGACCTCTCCTAAAGGTCTGACCATGTGACTGAATGGTGTATTTACAGTCCTGGTCTGGACAGAAAGCTACCATGCTAAAAAGGTCTTATATATTCTCATATTTCAGAAATTTACAGAAGAAACTTAAAAAGTGATGATCAATTTCCTCTAAAATGTTGCTATCAACTGAATAATAAAAATAATTCTGAAATTTACAACAAATGTAAGCAAGGTTTAAAAACATAGGACTGAGATAACTTTTAGGACAGAATGAATTCATCAAATTAACTGAAATTTAGATTTACCAAGATTTGGAGATATCCAAGATGCGTTGCTAAGAGCGTGCCCTTCCTGCCTCAGCTGCCAGATGCATTCACTGAAGTGTTAGAACTTCCACAGCCCCATGCAGAAAGCAGACTTAGTTTACTTCCAGAGGAACGGAGCAAGCCTCTCACTTCAGATGTTATACACCATCACAGATGTGACTAGCAGAAGCTTAGAATTTGATAGGGATGGATAATCGTCTGCTGTAAAGCCAAGGACCACGTTGGACCAGGACATCCTAAGGGAATCCCAGAGTTTTTTAAACTGTGTTTCTGAGATGCTCATGGAATGAGAGCTAAAATGTAGGAGGGGAACAACTCCATAAGTTTTATGCGGGATCAGAGATGACCTCACATGCCTTCAACACCTGGCCCAGGGCCAGGAGGGAGACTGTAGAGAGAATAGTAGGTTTGGATGATACATTCATCATGCTGGTTTAAAGGCAGCCTACCAATATTCTTCATTCTTCTAACTGCTAGGTTTCACCTTAGACATAGTCATGTCATTCACATTATTCCCATTAGTCTTACAGTCTTAACCTTAAGCCATTTAAACTTGGATCTTTAATTTCTATTGCATCCTTTCTGCATAATGGTCCATGAAAGAAATGCTATTACATAGGCAGTAGGCCTAAAGGAAGACATGTATTTATGTGGGCACCTGATGAAAAATAAGTCATGCTCATTGAGTGTGGTCTGACTTTTAATCTGGAAGGTGCATAATACCTTATTGAGCTCTGCGGTATTGCTGGTTCAAGTATATCAGAAGGCAACCTCTCAGCAGTCTAGTGCGATCATCGATGTAACATTCCGCTAAAGTATAAGTGAGTGCATTGCATATCAATATTCACATCTTTTTTATCTACTACTTGCTATTAAATCACATATCTCAGAGGAAGAAATGACATTATAAACGTGCCACAGTCCTAAATTATTTTTCTAAAACTAAAGAAATCCCATCACTTAGTCAACAGTAGACATTCTTCATTAAGACAAGTTCATAGTCTCTGCTTGAGTAGAATAGATACGTCCTACTTCCAAGACCTGAACTCTATGATACTTTCATCCTCTCTCCAGATATTAGTTTTAATATAACTGTTTAGTCCTACAAAATTTATTAAGTCAAAGGATCTACAAGCACTAGTGAAAACTTCTGGTTTGCAACCACAACATAATGTCATAATTCAATCAAACTGAATTTATCTCTTCAGGTTGGGTTAATTTCGAAAGGGACTGCCTGAGGAGTTCTGAGTAAAATTCAGGTGGCAAGGAATCTTGTTAAGGCTGCTTTCTCATAAAATATGTTGCAATAAAGTTTTCAAATTTTAGATTCTTTTGGAGTTCCAGTGAAAATGTGCTTTAATTTTGTTCTAAGTGCACATCCAAGCAATTGTAGTTATTGTGCACGTTTGCCGAAACAGCAACTTAAAGAAATACAAACATATAATACAAAGTAACTTTGTAATATTGACTCAGCAACAATCAATATCTTCCTCAAATTAAAATTCAGGAAATTGTATGTAAAATAGTTCCCTAAATTCATTGAAGTTTAGTACTGGATATTAACTCTAAGACATTTCCCTTTTAATTTGTTCTATACAAAAGAAGAAAAAAGAGAAAAAAAAAAGAACAAAAAAGAGAAAAAGAAAAAAGAAAAAAAAAATCATCAGAAAGACTTTCCCCCAGTAAACATTTTGAATGGGTTAACTGGAGGGATTTTTTTCCTGCATCTGAAAATAATTTTCCCTTGCATGTCTGTCTTCATCCTCTTCTGCCACAAAATACAAGCATGACCCACAAAGCCTCAAGCCAATCTAAAGAAAAGGGGCATTGTTGTGCAGGCACCCTAAATGATGGTGCAGAAATTTCTTTTCAGTGGATCACTGACTGCACTTCTGCCTGACAGAGAAGCAAAACTGTTTTGGACTGAGGAGTGATATCAGTTTTGCTTTTTTCCATCTGTTTTTCTTTCATATGACGAAAGTTGAGCTCAAATGTTACAATCTTCAAGAACATTCTGTGACCTACCCAGAATCACAAAGATCAAAAAAATAAAATAGTTACCTAAATTTTCCACATACTGGTAACAACTTGGATGAACATTGACTTTCATTTGTTGTCCTCTAGAAAGCTGTATAACACTGCAACAAATACAGGAGTTTAAAAAATATTATTGTTCTAAAATCTTGAACGTGACATTAAGAGCACTTTTAGAGGGTGGAAAACTACCTGCAAAGGGTGTCTTAGGGAAACAGAAATGAAATGCAAAAGAAATCTGTAGTCAAAACTGTAGTAATGATAAGCTCAGTATATATTGATGAGGTTTTTATCACAGAATCACAGAACCATAGAAAGTTAGGAGTTGGAAGGGACCTCGAAAGATCATCTAGTCCAAACCCCTGCCACAGAAGGATTCCCTAGACCACATCACATAGAAGTGCGTCCAGACAGTTTTGGAATCTCTCCAGAGAAGGAGACTCCCCAACCTCTCTGGGCAGTCTGGGCCAGGGCTCTGGCACCTCAACTGGGAAAATATTTCTACATGTGTTCACACGGAATCTCCTATGCTTCAGCTTAAAACCATTGCCTCTTGTCTTGTCACTGGGCCTCACTGAGAAGAGCCTGACCCCATCCTTCCGACACACACCCTTCACATACTTAAAAGCATAGATGAGGTCACCCCTTAGTCTCCTTTTCTCCAAACTAAAGAGACCCAGGTCCCTCAGCCTTTCCTCAGAAGGAAGGTGTTCCAGCCCCTTCAGCATCTTGGTGGCTCTGCGCTGGACTCTTTCCAGCAGTTCCCTATCCTTCTTAAACTGAGGGGTCCAGAACTGAACACAATATTCCAGATGTGACCTCACCAGAGTAGAGTAAAGGGGAAGAAGAACCTCTCTTGACCTACTAGCCACACCCCTTCTAATCCACCCCAAAATCCCATTGGCCTCCTGACCACAAGAACACACTGCTGGCTCATGCTCATCCTTCCATCTACCAGGACTCCCAGATCCCTCTCCCCACCACTGCTCTCCAAGAGGCCAGACCCCAACTTACGCTGATCCATGGGGTTGATCTATACCAGGTGCAAGACTTGACACTTGCCCTTGTTGAATTTTGATGTTCAACAGTTTGCAGAAATGTCACTTTTAATGGATTTTACCAAACATCGTAAATCACAGACCTTTAAAAGAACACATGTAAGAGAATAAAAATGCATTTCTTCCCAAAGATAGAAACTTTCAGGTCTCTACTAAGCCCACACTTAGCGGATCAGCTCGGCAGTACATGTATACATCAAGAAGGGGTTTTCTCCCGTACTCCAAGTACAACTGCTGTTGGTTACAAATCCGACACTACAACATGGTTCACCACAGAGATCATGGAACCCTGGAATCCCAGGATGATGGGGCTTTGAAAGGGCCTCAGAGGATCATCTAGTCCAACTCCACTGCTAAAGCAGGGTCACCCAGAGCAGATCACCTCCATGTGGGGTTGGAATCTCTCCAGAGAAGGAAACTCTGGCCAGCCTGGGCCAGGGCTCCAACACCCTGCAAAGAAGTTTCTCCTGCTCAGGTGAAACCTTCTGTGTTCCAGTTTGTACCCATTGGCTCTTGGCCTGTCCCTGGGCACCACTGAGCAGAGTCTGGCCCCAGACTCTTGCCCCCACCCTTGAGCTCTTGCTCAGCATTGAGAAGCCCCAGGGCTCTCAGGGCTCTCATCTTTCCTCTTCCCAGAGATGCTCCAGTGCCCTCAGTATCTTCCTAGTCTCTGCTGGACTCTAGTTCCTTGTCTCTCTTAAACTGGAGAGCACAGAACTGGACCCAGTACTCCAGATGTATCCTCAGTAGAGCAGAGCAGAGGGGCATCTCAAGACCCAGCAGCTGCCCTTCGAACAGAGAGGTGCTGAAGTATTTTGTACAAATAAAAATAAAATACCATGAATAGAATAGTCATTGTATTATGAGCTCCTTTGGACTTCTCACTCTAAATAGAGCTGTGATGTGTCAGCTGCTAATTCCCTGGGTAGAACACTGCACAGAGCCTGGTGAATGAGTGGCATGGATTTTCTGAGAACACTTCCCAGACACCCACACTTGTGCATCCACAGGAACAAGAGAGGCCAGAGAGGCTGCTCATGCTGCTCAAGAAGAAAACAATACTTTTTCTCTGCAGCTGTAGGTGCACTTCAGTGCTATTAAAGCCACTATTATTTACACTATGGGAGTGTTCCTGACCTCTGCAGGCAGTTTAAACTTTTAGGTTTATCCTTTCTTTTATTTTCCCAAACAAAATACTTAACAGACATAATTTTTCCTCAGTGAGCTTCTTGGAGAAAAACATAATACTTTTATGTGTGTTGTGGGGATGAGGTGAAGTATATGTCAGCAAGTTTGTGTAAATAATTGATCTTATTATGCTTTGCAAGTGAAAATCCATACATCTGTCCTTTTCACTGAGATATATTTCATTAATGTGGATACTGTAAACCACTGTATCATGAAGTTTTTGCTAGGCACAATTTTTTAAAGAAGAATTCTGTGAAGTGTGTTGACAGCTTCATTTATCCATTTTTATCCTCTCTTTACATGCCAGATAGAAAGGGTATAATCCTTCCAAGCCAACCTGTTCACTCAAAGAAGCTGAACACAATCCTCTTGAGGATGGACTAGATCTGGGTTTCCCAAACTTCCAAAGTTCTTCTGAGCTTTCAGAAGATAACATTGTTAGATCTCATTCCAGATGTTAGACCTCAGTAATTAAAGACATCTCTCTCTTCCTTAGAGAAACTGTAAAATTCATGTTCTTAAATTTCAGTGGGTATCTTTGCAAGCTCTAAAATTTGCTGGCAGGTCCTGAGGTTTTTCTACCTGCCTGGCACTGCCCCTGCTTCTCCTGGTGCCTGTGTTGCAGTCCCATCCATGTTGCCCACCCCCTTTATGCCAAAATCTGAGCCAAACACTCTGGTCACCCAGGGGGTGAACTGGGCAGCTCTGCAGCATAAATGGTGAGCCGTAGGATGTCGTTTTCCAGCAGCAGCATCTGGGCCTTTGGTTGGCCTTTTATATGGCTTGTGCTGGTTGTGGTGGTGGCTGTAGAAAGTCTGTGAGGCTGGTAAGGGAGTAGTCTGGTGGTCAATCTAGTGTTTGCAGTTGTATTTTTCTTGTTCATTCACATTGAATTGTCACAAATTCATCTCCCATTACTTATATGACTAAAGACCCTGAGAGAATTCTCTTTTGAGATCTTTGTATGATATGAGACCTCACCATGGTGTTTCTCCTATGGTCTCTGTGCTCACATTCTTCTTGCACCCAAGTTTCCATTCTCTTGCAAAACCATAATGAAATTATCTTGTGGTTAACATAGATGTTCTTATGACATTTTGCTGTGATAAGAGGCCTCTTACTTCTTTCATTTTCAGGGTCTAATTTTACACCCAGACCATGACAATCCAGTTCTTATCTCATATTCCATATGCATCATTTTATTCAAAGAGTAAGTTAGAGCTGAACTGGTAAGGTTTTAGTTCTTTAATCAGAATACTAAGACAACATGGATTTCTATTTTTAATATAGCTCTCAGGAAAGCAGAAATACCCTTTTGCTTTATGGTCTCTCCAAAACAAGAGCATACGAAGCAGGTTGGAAAAGTTTTCTTTTGATACTTATTCTTCTCTGTCCTAAATTAATTTCTCTTCCATGCTGCCCTCTAGCAGCCCCCAGAAATAAAATTGTATGTTCCAATGTCCTCATGCTGACGAAGTTTAATATTGCTTCTGCCTTTTGCACAATTCCCTTTGTGTTATTAGTGAGTATGATAAAGAAGTATAAATGATGCTCCTGGCACAGGCTTACAATGGACAATGATAAGATCTTTAAGCAGTACTTAAATTTGGACAGAGTGAAGCAGCAGATTATTCTGGAGATAGATAAAGGGTACTTTTCCCCCTCTCCTTTGTTGATAGCTTTCTGATGTGAGCACAAAAAAAGTCCCACAAGAATGTAAATAGACTGGATGTCCTTGCTGTGCAAAATACAACTCCCTATATATATGACACCTCTCTCACAGACAGGAGCTTACAATCCTGTTCATTAATTTTATCACTAACATAAACTTTTAATATGCATATGATCAGTATATGGGACTTCCAGGGCAGCTTAAAATGACTGTAACCTGTAATTACTGCTCCTGTACTTGATTATAATAATCTGATTGCAATTATTCAGTGATTTTAATACAAGCCCCAAGCTACATAACAATAATTCAAGTGCAGTGATTGGGAACATGTTTCTGTTTGGCTGTGAAATGATGTTTTAATCCGCACTGATTCAGGGATCTGGCTATAGTTCTATTCATGTAATTAAGGCACATTTATACAGTCAAGTAGAATAACTTTAGTTTGAAGTGAATTTAATTAATGCAGACTCTATATAAGTCAAAATGGATCACAAGCATGAATTCCTTAGATAGGAATAATAAAGCAAAGATAGCAGTACTTGGCTGGTTTGGCCATTACAAATAGCTGGCTAATTTTTAGATGAAAATGAACAAGCACAGTCAAGAAGGGAGAAACTGTTCACAACAGCACTACAAGATGCACTGTAACTCAGGTCTAGAATTGTTCCTGTAAGTTTTATCATTTCCAAACTCTTACCTGAGCTTAAATCCACGGTTAGAAGCAGGACTTCAAAATTCTCCTGTAAATGCTTTATTCTCATGAAAAGTCTGAGTGAGCCTAAATTTTACATGGTTTCCCAAACCTCCATTGTAAAAAATATATTTGTTCCAAAAGAGCTTCTTGCAGCAAAATCAAGGGTGTTAAAGTGTATTTGGAGGACTTATGTCAAGACTATTCTCAAATAACAGAAACATCTTTGCAAGTAGATTGCATTCGTTTCTAACCTCCCCTTTCTGAAAACAACAAATAAGATACTAGAGAAATGCAAGTGCCCCATGAACAACTGCATTAAATTAATTTTACTTTAATATCATTTTTTTTTTCTTTAACAAAGACATATTTACTTAATGAGCAAATGTTTATTACATGTAACTGGATTTTTGTTCAAACCAAAGAGGAAAGCAAATGACTTAATTATGATAAGTTTTTTATTAGTTCTTTCATTTCTTGCTTGAACCAAAGAACTTTGAAACCCCATGAGAAAAAATGCAAAACCAAGCTCATCCATGAACATTTATGGTTGTGTGGGGTTCACAGTGGCTTCCTAGGTTTTCTGTATTTGTGATGGTACTTGGGGATGAAAATGTTCTAAAAAACCCCACAAATAAAACAAACAACACAAAACCTGAAAACAATTTGAAAAATTGCACTAAAATCAAATAATGGAGAAGGTTCTAAAATCAAATAATTATATGGAACAATGGATGATTAAACCTGATGACCTCATAAGTCTTTTCCAACCATAATGATTCTATGATTCTATTTATTTGGGAAAACCAATTTTTCTCCCACTACTATCATCATCCTCCCATGGAAGCTTTTCTCTTACTGCATAATTTACTGATTACCAGGGAATTAAGTTTATTTAATAAATCAATAAGTCACTTTGATCCTTATTTGGTTTAAACTTTATGAACTGAGCTTTTTAGCCTATACCATTTGACAATAGCAGGGGAAAAGTAGTAGGCACTTCAAGTAGTAATTTTTGAAGTTGATTAAGTTCTTAAGTTAGGTGCTAAGTACTTATAAACTAATAATACTGTCCTAAGACTGGTTTGACATCTGCCCTCCTGCTACAAGAGAAAAATCTGCTATGGTGAAATTTTGATTTTGCAATGAACCTTGCAAGGAAGAAAGCTGAAGGCCTTTTAAATTTCTGTTAAAAAATAAATTTGTCATTGTTATGAACAACACAGAAGGAGAAAATGTCTATTTATATTCCAAATCAGTCTCTTTTAGGTTTATAACTGCAGATACTGTAAGGCAAATGTTCTGAAGAAGTTTCACCGGTAGTGAAGAGATGTTGAAAAACAACAGAGCACTGCAACAGACTGCCCAGAGAGGTTGGGGAGTCTCCTTCTATGGAGATATTCAAAACCCATCTGACATGCTTCTGTGTGACCTGGTCTAGGGAATCCTCCTGCGGCAGGGGGGTTGGACTAGATGATCTTTCGAGGTCCCTTCCAACTCCTAATATTCTGTGATTCTGTGATTCTGTGTTAGGACTCTACACGAAGGTGTAATAACCACTGCACAAGAAATTAAGTAATTGTGTTACCAGTACATACTATATCTACTGGCTCTTCTTGCTCAGAGACAGACAAATCATCTTGAACAAACAAGTTGTACCTACTTGAGCTAACAACAAATATTGTGGCATAATGACAAAAAAAAATAACCTTTACATCTTGACAGACATGATATATCAAAAGTTAAAGGGTGAATGAGACTGTGTCTATGTCTGCTTCACCAATTCCTTGTGTCAAAAATCATAGAATCATAGAATCATCTGGGTTGGAAGGGACCTCCAGAGGTCACCTACTCTAACCCCCCCTATAATGAGCAGGGACATCCCCAACTAAATCAGGTTGCTTAGAACCCTGTCCAGCCTCACCCTCACACCAGGGACAGGGCCTCAACCACCTCCCTGGGGAACCTGTTCCAGTGTTCCTCTACCTTCATGGTAAGGAACGTTTTACTAATAGCTAATCTAAATCTGCTCTTCTCCAATTTAAAACCATTACCCCTTGTCCTTTCAATACAGGCCTTTGTAAACAGGCCCTCCCCAGCCTTTTTTTAAGTTCCCTTCAGGTACTGGAAGGTCACTATTAGGTCATCCCAAAGCCTTCTCTTTTCCAGGCTCCTGCAGCCTGTCTTCATAGGGGAGGTGTTCCAGCCCCCTGATCATTTTCGTAGCCCTCCTTTGGACCTGCTCCATCAGGTCCATGTCCTTCCTGTGTTGAGGGCTCCAAAGCTGAACACGGTATTCCAGATGAGGTTTCACCAGAGCAGAATAAAGTGGCAGAATCACCTCTCTCAACCTGGTGGTCACGCTTCTCTTGATGCAGTGGAGGATGCGATTTGCCTTCTGGACTGCCAGTGCGCACTGCTTGCTCGTGTCCAGCTTCTCCTCCACCAACACCCCAAGTCCTTTTCTGCAAGGCTGCTCTCTATCTCCTCAGCCCCCAGCCTATATTGATAGTAGGAATTGTTCCAACCCAGATCAAAGTATCCCAGAATCCCAGAATGGTGAGTGTTGGAAGGGACCTCTGGAGATCATCTAGTCCAACTCACCTACTCCAGCAGGGTCACCCACAG
>VWZX01000464.1:222319-240648 GCA_013399015.1 Galbula dea
CTTTTCTTTTCTTTCCTTTTCTTTTTTTCTTTCCTTTTCTTTTTTTCTTTTTATTCAGATCAAAATCTTCTGATTTCATTTATTTTATTAGCTTCGCTTTATTTTATATTTTATTTTAATTTATTGCTTTATTCTAATTTCATTTAATTAAAGTTTTTATTTTTAATAAAATCTGCTGTAGTTCTTTGGGGTTTTTTTTGGTTGGTTGCATGTGGTCTTGTTTTTCTTGTTCTTTTTTTTTCTTCTTCTGCTAACATTAATTCTGTGGGAGCAGACTTGAAAACTCAGAGCACAGAGAAATAACATAGCTGCAGCACTAAGGGCTGGCTACATCACTGCTTGAGGCTCTTTCACAACCATCTGCATCAGAGCAGGCTTGCATCCAAAGAACTGATGAGGTAAGAAATCTTTGTCACCCCTTGTCACACAGTTATGAGTGTGGCTGAAGTTTCTCTGCAGAGTGAGCTCCTGATGTTTTGACATCTGCTTGTGTGAACTTTAATATCCTTTTCATTCATGCTGAACACCAGCAAATTTAAACTGTCCCTTCCTCATAACATTTAAAATCAGCTCTTAATTGGCGTGAAGGCAAGTATTTTCCTCAATATATGCTCCTTTATTTGTAAAAGTTCTACTCCTTAAATATTTTGCCAAAAAAACTCCAAACATTTAAAACTTTGCAAGCCAGTAACCAAGGAAATGTGAAGCAAACCCCAGGAGTGAACCACAAATGGAACATGGTTGTACTTGTGGATTTTACAGAGTTCTTTGCAATAATCCTCTCTTCCTGCAGTCTGTCACCAGCTTCTTTGGTGACAATGTTAGATCCAGGTGTAAATAGACCTAAGAATCTGTCCACCACTTATGTGGATGTTCTGAAGAGCATCAACAGCTTTTTAATATGAATTGCCATTTTGTTTGTGTAAAACATGCAGACACATGCAACTGTGAAAGTAAGGAGCAAACAAAACCTATAGCAGCCAGAGTTTTCTAACAGGAAAGTAGAATTCTTCTTTTAAAAAAATAAAAAATTCATCTTTCCTGTCCTAGTTCGTGATGATATCTTTTTCTCACAAGCTCAGTAAGTATCTAGTTCAGTTTAGATTACTGACAGGGCAAAGGTTTGAACTCAACTTCAAAATATTTGTCAACCCTGGCTGTCTCCTCAGTAATGATCACAGAAGTGTGAACTGATAACAGGGCGTCATCCAAGAAGAAGTTCTGTACTAAGAATCACTAATTAAGGACTTGAAAAGAATTATGCTTTTTTTTTTCTTTTCATTTATTAAGTAAAATTGTGTGATGTGGGAAACAACTTCTTCAAATCTCTTTAGAACTAATGAGCACATTTGAAGAGATTACTACCTTGTCCTCAACCAACTTCTCCACCACTGCTCTAAGGGAATCACATGAGTACTTGACCTCTGCAAGATTTTAAGAAGAAAAACAAACTTCATAAAACTTAATCACATTAGTTAAAGCTGTAAGGATGTTTTAATGCCCCTCCTAAGCCACCCAGTTCCATTACCTGAAACCCATCAATGTAATCCTTCCTTAGGAAGAAAGGAATGAATCAAATTGAAAAGATTTGTAATTGAATTATCCTCAGTCTCAGGGCAATTAGAACCATTTTTTATTGGAACACCTAGATATAACCTTGACTGCTTCTAATTAGTCCATCATCTCAGATAATAAGAAAATGCAGGAACAATTTTACAGTGTTGTAAAAATTGAAATGAGTTCAATATTGTTGCATGTGTGTTGTAGGGAGGCACAGTGAGAGAACACAAATCAAATGGGGTGTAAGACTGATACAAACTAAGTCTTTTAAGGAGTTCTTAGGGAACTTTCATTCCTGTAAGTGAAGTTGTACATTCACTTCTATTTATATTCTTTAATTATGCACTTCTTTTGGAACTTACAAAGTTTTATTTTCAGATTGTGTTTCTCACTTCAATTAATTGTTACAAAATTTATTATTGGGAAAGGTTAAAAACATTAAGTTTGCAGAAGTTCTGAATAACAATATGAAAATATATTAAACCTAATGTTATTAAAAATAGTATTAAAATAATATTTTTCTGTTTTTTTCTTTTTACTATTAGTTGTTATAAAACTTATAATTTTATGTATGATTGTCAAAGGAAATGCAGCAGTATATAAGCAGCTCGCTACTGCTACGAACNCCCAAATTTTCTCGCAGTTTTATTCTGTTGCTTTCATATCAGCAAAGCACAATGACTTCAGAAGATGGGGTGCTATGGAATTATATTTCCATGGAGCTTTTTCTTTATCACTAATTTGAGTGTGGGTGGTTATTTTCATGCTTTTTTGTGATTATAGTTTTAGAGTATGGGAAACTCTTCAAAAACTCTTCTTCCATATCTTTCCACTTTCTCTTCTGTTAATTTAACATAAAAAGGGCTCTTGGATAGTGGGGGAAAGAAAAAAGTTAGCTATCAGAGAGAAGTGCAGTAGTATAATGCATTGTCCCTAATGACAATATGCATTTAAGTTGTGCTGGAACATACCTAGAGGAGAATTCTTACTCTGAGCGTAAATGAAGATTTTATAGTGAAGTTCAAACTTGAGCTTAACATCCTCACACAATCTTTTTAGAGTTTGTTTTAAGCTACTTGAAGTACACACTTTCACAGGAGGAAACAACCCTGCAAGCTGTAATCCTACTTACCTTTTCCACATAGACCAGCCTCGTCATCTTCTTTGTAACCAGAATGTACCTTAATGGAAGCCAGAACAGAAAAATGAGCTGTGAATTCTTAGCTCCACTGGGAATAAACACTGGAGCTTTACTTCCCAGTGCAGCAAATTTCATCCTTTTCACCACAAATCTTGCCATGTGCAGTATTTGGGTAGCTCTTTGGATCATGTGGTTTTTCAAACCATCAGGCTTTTTATTTTAACCATGACATTTTTTAGGTCAAACCTTTCAAATATATCAAAATGACTTACAGACTTAAATCACAGTATTGATCAGAAAGAGCTTTCAGTGCTAGTAGAAGCTTACAAAATGTTACCTATACTCTCTGAGGTTGCAGAAAAAAGTTGAATACTTGGAGTTTGGTAGATGAAGAGGATGCTCCATGGGCACAAGTTGAGGTTTTTTCCATGAGCAATGGAAAAATAACTATTACAGAAATCTGTCAGAACTCATTAACTTTGCCAACTCTGCTCTACTTCTGCTACGAGATGATGTGTTACTATATTGCGCCTTGTGGAATAACCTCAAAACCTCTTAAAGACCAAATAGCTAAAATAATTCAAATTATGATATCTTTTCAAAAGGTCCCACTGTTATTGATTCAAATTTAATGATTCAAGAAGCTTGACTGGGGTTTTTTTGTCAATATTGCACTGCTACAACACAGACTTCCCTATATAGGACCTCTGTATTTCACAGGGAGAAGATGGTAGAAATATATTGAGGCTGTATGATCTGTTTCTCTTTCCTTTGACCTTGGTGAAGTGGAACAATACATGAAAAGGACTGTGCCCATATAGAGTTTTTTAGGCTTGCCCACAGGATAGGCTAATTTTGATCAAAGTACATTTTAAATTTATGTCCTTTATTTTGAAAAAAACATTTAAAAAAAAATGGTTGTTATAAAGATCAACAAGTACGTAATGGAGAAAAAATGATAGCTTGAAGAAGTAATTTGAGGGTCAAATTTATTTAAAAATGGGTTTCTTCCCTACTTAGAGCTAAATATATATGCATAGATCTACTGTGGGTATAAGACCTGCATTTCTTATATTAAAAATATGCTCAATTTAATGAATGAGTCACCAAGGAATTTTTGAGATTCGTGATGCACATTTTTGAGTTAATGAAGGCTTTGTACTCAAGACCTCTTGGTTCCTCATGAAAATACTCATTTAAACAGCCAACAATAGTATTTGTAAACCTGCTTCAAACCCAGTACAGTGTAAGTTAGAGACCTAAGGTGTTTTACAGTGAGAGGCAAGAGAACATTACATTAGAGTGTTTTATACTGTAGAAAGGCATGAAAATTTGTGACATTTCAGAGTTTTACATAAAATAGAGAGGCAAATGATAAATTAAATTTCAAACATCTCTACCTTTAAAAAAAAAATGTAAAAGAAGAGCAGAGAAAGGCATAATTTAAAAACAGTGGGAAAAAAAATGTTTGTGGTCTCTTTTATGACTCGCTTTACTTTTGGACACAAACCACACTACAGCCTGTACAAACAGTAATATGCATCTGTATTAACCACCATATCAGAAGCCCAGTGGAAATCATTAAAGTCCACATCTGTGGCAGCTGCATGCACAGCAGTGAGCTATAGCTTGCAAAAAGAAGTTACAGCAGACTGACAGAAAGTACTGTGGGAATTTTGGCAGATGGAATGAAATGATCCAAACCTGAAAAGTACTAGGCCATTGTCCCCCAGTACCAATGTCTTTTTATTTCACACGTGTGTCTCATCAGTGACTGCTTGGACATCAGCTGCTCCCAGTTCACACACTGTCCTTCGATGACTAGCTCACTGAATCTGAAGAGCATGAGGTCCTTTTAAGACCATTAATAGCAAGAGTTGTCTGTTATTAAGATCTTAATGTGGTGGGAGTCATTCTGTACAGTTGCATGTCAACAAGAAAGAACCATCAGCAAGGAGAAATTACACTCTCTAACTGGAGAAACATTACTGTGCTGTTTTCATGCTCCTGACAGACCACAGTGAGGTGAAAATGCTTCACTGCCTCAACAGCTTATAGTTGGGTTTAGCTGTGGCACAGCTTTAAAGAACAAACAAGACATGAGTTTCTGGGAAACTATAATTGAACATTTGGGTCAGTCACCCCCATGTACCTTGCAAACCCTTCAACATTGCCTTTTCATGGAGTGTTAGATGTTAACTATACTAGGCTTCATAATAGTGCCATTAAGTAATAATGGAGTAATATAGCAAGATATGTGAGTATAAAAATATATTAACATCTATCAAAAGAAAAAACAGGGAGGCATTTTGTGGCTTCTTGAACTACTGGAAGATCAGACTTCAGAGTTTAAATTGTGCCATTGGCAAGGCAAGGAAAATGCAAACTGTAAACTTTAATATTTTCTTTCCTTTAATTTATTTCTTGAAGTTTGTATGATCGTTGCACCTGTCTGAATGAGAAAGCACCTGTATCTGGATGAGTATGTACCTATACATACATATGTTTTATAAAATATAGGAAATGATGTAAAACTGTATTAAATTTTATAATCTTCAATACTTAAAAGTCAAGAAAATAAATTATTAAAGCAGGGGAATGGTGGCTTTGATTTAATGCAAGTTATACAAGACTGATCACATATTTTAATTCCCCATGGAAACTTCACTCACTCTTATAATATCTGAATGCTTTACTAATATTGGCAGTTCTTTTCTGACAATACCTCTGTGTACCCACAGACACAGCCAGGCTTGCACCAACAAAGCTGCACTCTCACTCTGAATGCCATATGTAAAATATATACATTTTGTACATCTGTGTATACATTACACTTAGGCACATGGTCTGACTATGCAGTTGTCCTGTGCCTAAACATGAGTTGGACTAGATGATCCTAATGGGTCCCTTCCAACTCTGGCTATTCTGTGATTCTATACCATGTATGTATTCAAAGCACAACTTACACCCACATTAACCTGGAGAAGGGGAAGATTACATTCTATGATTCTATCCTGGATGAGCTGGTCTAGTGCATGTGGCATCCCTGCCCATGGCAGGGGGGTTGGAACTAGATGATCTTTAAGGTCCCTTCCAACTGGAGCCATTCTATGATTCTATCGTTGACATGTAAGTTTTGCAGTAACCAGAAACCTTGAAAGCTTAAGTGACTTGTTCAACATCACAGGGAAAGTATTTTTTCAACTCTGGAGTTGAATTTGGATTTGAAAGTGGTAAACCACTTTCTCCTTCCTTGTCCATTTTCCAAACTCCACAGGTAATACCACAGAGACCCTGGAACATGTTCATGCGTTTGCAAAGGGAGACTCTTCTGTGACCAGATAACTTCATTTCTTCTTTCTCTTTCTGAGCTTGGGACAGTATGGCAACCTCATTCTCAGAAGCAATAAATGCAAAGAAATCTTATTTTAACTTGGTAGGCTTCACTGTTGCAGTTACAGTTTTCAAAGGATTTGGCTGTCCTTTCTAACCCTCACTTCCTGAGCACGTTTATCCCTATCTTTTTGGATCGAAGATGTCTTGAGCTGCTGCTGGAGTATTTTCTTAATGTCAGCAGGAGATACCTCTCTGATTTAAGGATTGTTCTCAAGCATACTTCAAGTTTGTTTCCTCAAATAATGAAAGACATTTTCATAACTGAATGTTTAAGCCATCACATTTTTTCCTATTTGATCTTGGAAAATGGTTAAAGATTTAATGAAGACTTTTGAGATATTCAGGATGAGGCCTGAACCATGCAGTTTTCCTCTTTACTGGTTCAGGCTGGACAAACTAATTCAGGTTGGACAAGCTTATATGGAGCTGAAAATCTGCTAGAATTAAAATTAGAATAATAAATATTATCATAGAACATAATGATAGAGTGATAAATATTACTTTAGAATGATAAGTATTACTTTGGCAGTACTAGAGTTATAAATACTACTTTGATTTGTGCATGATTCTTAAAGGAACAAAGAAGTGGCTTTTTTTCCCAGACATACATTTTATGTCACTTGACCTAAATAAAGGATTCCATAAGGAATACAGACTTATTTCCTGCTCCAATTCTCTATGGATCCCATGCCAGTAACTCAGCATTTTCTCCTCTCTGGGGGCAACAGCAAGGAAGGGCATCTGATCTACCACTTCTTTGCAGAAATGCAGGAGATCTGAGAACAGAACAGGTTTCCTCCCTGATGCTTCGTTTGAATAGGTTGCAGAGACAAGTAAATGTACTCTTTATCCATCCTATTTGACTGAGCTGCCACCAAACATCTGCTGAAAGTCAACAACTGCTTGGCTTGTAAAAGCTAGGCTGAAAGCACACCTTCAGACACACATTAAAAATAAGCCACCTTGTTTTGTCAATACCTCAAAATCCCTAACTGGAGATTAAAATGTAGTAAGTGAATTCATTAGAAGTCAAGTGCATTGGTCATTATCCTGGAAGAAAAGGAATCATTTTATCTTGCAATTGTAGGTCACACAGAGAAATTTTTTGCTTTTTAATGCAGTACTTAAAATGTCTTGTCTTTTCTGAGATGTTATAAATGTCAGTTTTCTCCATTTTCAACTCTCTGTATGAGAGACTTTTTGTATTTCTTTAAAAAAAAAATAAAGGAAGAAGGAAGAGCACCTTAGAAAGCACACTCTTATTTCAAGAGTTAGACAAGAAAGAGATGCACATAAATCTGTATAACCAGAAGAGATAAGAAGATCATAAAAAAGTCAATACACATCATAACCCTGAACACCTAACATGGAGATATGGGACAGTTACAGATTATTACAGCATAAATGGCATTAAAGTCTGTGGCAAATCTGTGCTAAATCTCAAATTATACCTCACACAGTAACCTCTCTCCTTCTAAAACTAATAAAAACAAATGGAGAACAAACTGTGAAGGCTTAACTTTAGTCCTGGTTTTCTTTCATTAATATATGAAATAGTTCAAAGTCAAACACTGTGAGATGTGATTTGCTTTGCTTTTATGAAAGGCATTATAGAAATGTCCTATAGAAATGTCACTCTATTGAATCTTACTGTATTTAAGAACTAACTGCTGCAGTACAGCCACAAATATACATACTGATGTGATCAACCCCATCAATTACCACTGACCAGCAGTTAATGCAAAAGCACTCATGAGAAAAGAGGCTCAAAGACAAAGGAATAAACACATTATTTAAAAAGGGGTTCCATTTAATACCAGATTCTTTTTTTTTCCATTCTAAGAGAACCTTATACTACAGTATTTTCTTTTTAATAATAACAGCCTTTCATTTAAATGATGCAATCAGTATGCCACAAGCAGTTTCTTTCTTTGGGAGGAGGAGTTAGCAGCTCCAACATTCAATTGACCTGTTTCCAAATAATCTACAGGAAAAAAATGAAGATTAAGTCCTCTAACAAGAGCAGTTTTCACAATCTAGCATACAAAGAGAAGGATTCGGTAAAAAGATGAGAGGGCAAGCCGCATTGTGCTGGCTCACTTAAATCTTATTTCCAATTCACTAAATGTGTTATTTGACTTGGCAAGTGAGCTGGTATGTGTATTAGATCAGCAGGGAGCCTAATCAAGGAGATGCCAAGTTTGCTGCAGCCCCTCTGTGCAGCATTAGCTTCAACTAGTGACCTTAAGCAAAGTGGGTGGTTGAACCCAAAAGAGAATAGCATTAACTTTTGCTTGAAGTTCAGCCTGATTTGAAGTCTCCCTTTGTGCATTATTCCAAAAAAAAAAAAAAAAAAAAAAAAAAAAAAAAATGCAAAAAAAGCATCCAACAGAATTGAATCTAGTCTGCTCAGCACCATCTTCACATGCAAGGCTTTATAGAAGCCTGCCTCCATTAATGCTGACATATGCAAAAGAAATGAAAAGCATTAACTGAGCTAAGGCACTTGATTTTGCAGCTGCAAAACAATTCACTTTGTAAACCAGTAAGTTCAAGTTGGGTTTTGGTGTTGTTGATTTTGTTTGTTTGTTTGGGGGTTTGTTTTTATTCTGGCTTTGTGTGGTGGGTTTTTTTTTGTTTTGTGAGGTTTTTTTGTTTGTGGGTCGTTGGGTTTTTTTAAATTTGTTTCTTCCATCCAGATAAATTGATAATTTGTTAATTGCTACAAGTATTCTTTTTAAATATTAAAAATTTCCCAAATAACAACAAAAAACATAGTGTAAGCCTTCCCTTTCCATTTTTTTCTGAACTATAGTGTAGTTAGTGCCTACAGCTTTTAAAAAACTTATTCCAGATAAAGACATAGTTTT
Organism: Galbula dea; assembly: GCA_013399015.1. NCBI lineage: Eukaryota > Metazoa > Chordata > Aves > Piciformes > Galbulidae > Galbula > Galbula dea. Next base: position 231,287 of record VWZX01000464.1, read on the forward strand.
GCCTTAAAACTCTGTAACAGAGAATGTTATTTTTCAACATCGTAAGAGACAAGATTTTTGTAGGTGTAGGGTTTGGATGCTTTGGTCTTCCTGTAATTTCTCACTGATTTTAGTTTGTTGCCATACTCACAAGCTGTTGTTCATTACCTCTGTTCACTATAACATCAAAGTTCATGTAAACACCCTTTAAAATGATGTTTCTGTCTTTCTTTTCCCAGATGTAACCTTTCTCTGTAATTCTCTTTCAGGTTGAAGAAGTGGCTCAGAGAAATGATTATCAAAGTATGTGCTATAAATAATGTTAGTAGACTCCTCTTATAAATTTTCAATGTTTTCATTATTTTCCTATTCTTATTTTTACTGTTTCCAGGCTTTTAAGTTAAGAAGTAGAATCAGTTTAATCTCTGATTCTCCATCAAGGGATTTTCTTTATCTCTACTAAACCCCAGTTATTCAATTATCCTTTATTCCCCAGTACTTTTGTACATAGACATATATGTACTGCTTGTATAAATCCTTTCTCACTTTGCTCTAGAAAAAAGATTTCTTTAGTTTCCCATCCAGAAATCCAAATTTCAAATACAAATCCAGACATCTGCAGGGAAAAAAAAGAGAAGGAAAAAAGAAAAAAAAATTAAAATGAAAAAGAAAAAAAAAAATCTTCCAACAGCTTATCTACAGCTGTGCCCCTGTTGGGTAAGGAAGCCACATTTCACATTGCACATATAAATATATATATGTATATTAGTACTATAATGTGTATAGATATAATATTAATACATATACTTGTATATAAATATAATATTAATATATATATATTGTACATATGTAATATGTATAATATATATAATATTGTATACATGTATATCTGCCCTCTGCATGTCCTGCTCTTCACTCTGTCCTAGTGAAGGACAGCAGCATCATATTCAGCTCTTTATCCCTCTGTTGAACTGTACCAGTTTTTAGTGTCCAAGATTCCTCCATAGACACCACGGTGAAAACGAGATTTGTCACTCAGAAAACACCCTTGGGGAAGTATGTACATAAGGTCTGCTACTCAGCAACTAATAGCAGGTTAAGTAGGCTTTTAATCTAGACAGATATAAAATGTCATCTGTTTTCCTAATAGAGTATAATAGCCTCTCTCATTGTCTAATGAACAGACAGAAAAAAATAATCCTTTATTTCCTGTACGTGCAGTAATAGCTTATCAGAAATGGTTACTAATAAATAGAAACAAACTACACTTCAGACAAATGACTTATCTTCAGGGACCTCAGAGAACTTTCCAAACTTCCACTTGCCTCAGATGGTGTATAAAAAAGAAAAAGTTGAGCTTATTGATAAAATGAGTAACAAGAAAACTAAATGACTTCTGGCTAAAGACTTTACATGGGTAGATCATGTGAGCCTCCCTGTGCTGAGCACATTCACCACAATGGATATGAAAATTAACTGCCCCATGAAGACTTTGTAGGAGTGTAGCAGTTGTGGCATACTTGATAGATAATCACATAAAATATGTTATATTGGCAAAAAAAAATAGAGATAACAAGACCAGGATGCAGGAGTGTACCAAAAGCTCTTGCTGGTCGTGCTTTCCTCAACCTCATATTGCTCGTCTTCACCCAAAATGCACGATTCCTTAATCAACTTATTTTAGGATTAGGTACCATACCAAGGTGAGGTTGGATGGGGCTCTGAGCAACATGATCTAGTTGAAAATATCCCTGCTGACTGCAGGGAGGTTGGACCGGATGACCTTGAAAGGTACCCTCCAACCCAAACTGTTCTAGGATTCTCTGATCACAGGAAGGTAAATGGGAAAAAAATAGAAAATTATCTGTGTGTAATGTATGCATGTAAAACTCTAATTTGTGACTAATTTCTACAGCTGACTTATAAATCCCTGGGAAGTAAAGTCTGCCACAAAAGTGTTAACCCAGCTTGACCCACAGCATCTCTCCTGGGTGCCACCAACATACCAGAGCGCGCGGTATAAAGGACAGCCATATAAAAAGGGTAAAATGAGGGGTTAAAAGTCACACCAAACATACTGGAGAGGCTTGCAGGCTCCTCAACCTTTATTCTTTAATTGGGAGGAGAAGAGTTTTTTTACTAAAGACTAAGTCTACAATGTAGGCCGGCAGCCCAACTGGGCAACACTCTTGATTTGTGCAGTTCACAGCAGTTCCCTTCTAAAGTCTTCCTACAGACCTTCTTTTCAAACATAGGAAACATTTTTTAAAGGAAAAAGGTATTTTACTAATTTTTTTTAATGAAACCTTCTACTGCCAGAAACACTCGAGGTTGGTAATCATTTGCAGACTCCTTTCCCCTTCCTCACTGCAGGACTGAGGGCAGTAGCACAGCTGGCTGTCAGCTCAGCCCTTATTACCAACACCAATTATTGGTTAAAAAAACACCTATTATTAGGATCTGGCTACATTTCTTCACACAAGACATTAGGAAAAAGAAAGTCAAACCCTAACCTTGTGGCAGTAAATGTGTCTGGTTTTGATATGTTATCACAAACCTTCAAATCAGAGGAAGTCATGAACTGTTTTATATTTAGTTCTCATTTAGAAGCAGATTTTTTTGTTTTGTTTTTTTTTTTCTTGGTGTGTGTGTACTTTGTAGGGTTTTTTTGGTTTGGTTTTCTTTAAAGCATAAAAAAATCCCTCCTCTCATGTGGTTTCCCTGGCAGCTATGACACTTCAGGGAAAAACGCCGTGACAAAGACAGCAAACAAGGAAACTGAGTGTTGTAAGTGAAAAACATATGTAATTTTGGATTCCTTCAGAAGGAGTAAGTTTAATAAAATCAAAGCCTTTTAAATGAAATCAAAATTAATTTTCCACCCAGCAAACACTTGGGATAGAGCTGGATATAAACACTAAAATACATAATCAGAGTTGGCCAAAGATGTGTCCTGAAACATAGAAGGAACTGCTGTTTCAGACAATAAACCCTAAGCAGATTTATTTAATCAATCCAATAGTACATTTAGGTGGGAAAAGAGCCTGGATAATTTTTATATTAGTAACAACATTTATTTTTATATGGTAGATATAGCTGTGAAGATAATACTGACTAAAAATTACCATGGATACTCTTTATTAAATCCAATCAGATAGTATGAGCAACATGCTAAACACCCTTGTATGGTAAATTATTTTGTTCTTACACACGTTCTAGAGGACAGAGTAATAAAGAGCCATCAGGACTTGGGTTACACATCAGTCATGTGAAAGGTCAGGAGACATTGTTTTATCTTTCATGTACAGTTAGTTAAGTGAATCAGGAAAGAGGAAATCAATATGCACATCTCTAGGTCTTTGAGTCTTCATTTGTGATTTGCCATAACAAAAAGAAGCAGACTTCACAGAGAAGAAACTATACCAACAATCAATCATAGAATCATAAAATCATAGAAGCACAGAATGGCCCAGGTTGGAAGGAACCTTAAAGACCATCTTGTTCCACCCCCTCTGCCATGGGCAGGGATGCCAAACACTAGACCAGGTTGCCCACGACCACATCCAACCTGGCCTTGAACACTGTCAGGGATGGAGCTTCCAGAACCTCTCTGAGCAGCCTGTTCCAGTGTCTCACCACCCTCTGGGTAAAGAACCTCCTTCTAATCTTTATATTGCCCTTCCTTCAGCTGGTATCCATTTCCCCCTTGTCCTATTGTAATCTGAGCAGCTGAAAAGTCTCTCCCCACTATCTTGTATTCCCCCTTTAGGTACTGAAAGGCTGCTGGAAGGTCCCCCAAAGCCCATGATCTTCCTTTCAGCAGGAATGTCCCTCTTCTAAAAATATGAGAAGACATTGTGTGAGGTCAGTAGGATTTTTGTGAAATGTTTTTGTATAAAGAGATTTTAAAGACCTTTTGCATGGACATCTAAATCTGTCAATGTGTTCATACACATCAAAATGAAATTTTTTATTGTAGTCTGTCAAACTTTGGTGCTGAGTCACTTTACCCTTTGAGTCCCAGAAAAGTGTACCATATCCTCTAAATTCAGAAGTAAATACAGAGTATTACTGAAGTAAAAATGGAAATGTCAACAGCAATACAAGCAAATGACTCTGGCCTGCAGTAGCATTTATTTTGCCCATGTTTGATCTAAATTGTTTATTTCCATTTCATACCTGTAGAAGGAGTTAAGCACTTCTAGGCATACAGAAAAAGTATTGTCTTTACGGGTTGGTTTCGTTCTGCTTTTGACTAAAGGACTAAATTCATCAGCTGAGGTCAAATGCTTAACACTTAGCTCAAGTTCAGTAAGATGAAGTCCAGCTGTACAATCTCACAGTTCTTTGCAAGGTCACATATCAACACAGACCTTCCGCATCTTGCTCATCTACAAAGACATAACTTTGTGTTGGATTAATTTTTGTTGGTTTGGTTTTCTTTTTCTGGGGGTTTGTTGTTTTTTGGGTTGTTTGTTTATGTGTTTGTGTGTTTGCTTTTAAGATTCAGATTATATCTGTGTTTACAAAGAGCAGCTAGAGTTTTCTTTGTGAAAAATAAAAAGAAATCCTTTTCATGTATATAGTCATCTTAACAGTCTTGGATGGACAATTTTCAACACCATTGCACTCTCTGGCATTCCATAGTTTTTTCTACAAGTTACCATCCAAGATAAAAAGACAATTGGAAATAAATTGTATGCTGATAAAAATGTAAACTTCCATTCTGAAGTATTTATACACATGAAAATAAATGTTCAGAACAAGTTGTAAAATTCTTCTACTAGAATTCTCCTTATTTTATCCTAGCCCAGAACAGTCATACATTTTAAGACTGTTGGGTGATACCTACACAAAAGCTGTAAATCTTGCATGAACAAGTTTATTTCTTGAACCAGTCCAGGATTATGGTTACAACAATGTTATTCTTCAAATAATGAATATCTTGACCGTTTAACTTGATAGTACCCATCATACTTCATCAAAGACAAGTTAGCATAGTTAAGGTCACCCAAAGGAAACTATTAAAGCATAAATATTTTCATTTCTTGTGATCTGATGCTTTTCCTCCAGCAGTATATATCACTTTTGAATGGCTTAATTAAGAGTGATATTTTCCTTCTAATCTGGTTCTATACCATAAATGTTTACCTGTTCTGTATATCTTTTTATTATGTACATGAGTCATGCACACATACAGGGAGCCAATTGATTTGTAAAAATATATTTGTTTATTTCATAATTAAACCAATGGCAATCCATTTTCAAAATGGCTTCCTCAATTCATTTGAAAGAAAACTTGAAACTCTGTAAACATAAACAATTTCTATGCAGATGCAGATTCCTTCCATGTTTGGCCCTGATTAATCCAAGCCCAGTTCCTGAAGTCTGCTATATGCAGATGAACCTCTTTGCCTTAAGCTGTCTTCCATCTGCACTCCTCCCAGGATAACTTCATAAGATATGCAAGCCTCCACCTTTTTCCTTCCAGCTGCTATTTTTACATAACCAAATTCTTAGTTCATTTTAAAGTATAACACTCTGAGGATGCATATGCATTCAAGCGACAGTCATTAATTTAAATTTATTTGGCCATAAAACTATAGATCTGTTCATACCAGTATAAATCAACCTCAGCTTACTTTCTCCCCTATCAAGTAATTATATTCTACTTTGAGAAATGAAGTTTGGTTTGTGAACTAGTTAGAAAACTTCCCCATCCCCCACTTTTTTATTTTTTCTCTTCTTTTTAGAAGAAAGAAGTCAGTAAACAGAAAATGTTACCTCCTCATAAATTCAGATCACAAAGTAATTTCTAATAAGAGTTCAAAAGAGGTTAGAAAATACGAATCCATTTTTGGAGTTTAGGGCATCAGCTCATTAAGCATAATATTGCAAGCTCCCAGTTTGAAAAAGGCACTGACTCAAATTTGTAATGATTTCACTTTCAAATTTCTTTTATCTCAGCTGCTGCTACTTCAACAAATACAAGTGCTTCAGATATAATAGGCAGACTAATGAGCACTGCAACTGATTACTAAAATATTGTAACACTTCCCAGGGCATAATGACATCTTTTTTTTTTCAAAATTAAGAAAACAGAATACTTTTCTTTTTTTTTTTACTGCTACAGTGCATGACCTCAACCCAAACTACGAATCCAACTTTTCCCACTACTGTTGAAGCAAACAATGTCTGACTAGGATTATTTCTGTTTTAGGAAAGTTTCTCATTTTCCTTTGTTCAGTGTGTTCATTACGGCTGTAGTGGATTTAAAACCCATCCTGTGCTTTCACAAATCTTGATTTTTCTGTGTTCTATTTTGAGAGTCTTTCTAAGTCATATGAGAAAGATGGGGAGACACTTTCTAGCAGGACTAGTTGTGACAGCACGAGGGGTGATGGTCTTAAACTAAAAGAGGGAGATTTAAACTGGAAAGAAGGAAGAAATTGTTTACAACGAGTATGGTGAAACATTGGCCAGGTTGCCCAGAGAGGTGGTGGTAGATACCCCAGTCCTGGAACCTTTCCAGGTCAGGTTGTCTGGTGCTTTGAGCAACCTGCTCTAGTTGCAGATGTCCCTTCTGACTGCAGGGGGGTTGGAATAGGTGAGCTTGAAAGGTTCCTTCCAATCCAAAATAGTTTTTGATACTGTATTATTTTTCATTCACTACACTTGTAGTTTGGGAATCAGAAGACAAAATTGAAATGTTATCTTTCAAAATGAGAGAGAAAATAGTAAGGAAGCTCTGAAATGCCTTCCCAGGAGACATAGCACCACCTTTCAAAACAAGCCTTGTAGAAGGCTTCTGTAAAAATACTCCAAAACTACATTTTTCAAAGCTTATTTCTGCAGAAGAGGCTGCAGGATGGGACAAGGGAAGGATATTATGTAGGGATCCTCATATCCAGAGCACAAAGATTTTGAGCTATGTGATTTATTTTAAGCAACTTGGAGACAAAAAAAAGCTTAAGGCCAAAGAAGGAACAAAGATACTGAGAGGTAGCTTTGGCTCTCTTCTCCCTGTTCTACAAATTCTGTGCTATGTCTCCAAACAGCCCTACGGAATCTTCTCTGAAAATTAAAATGGAAATAGAAAATTACCTTGCCATCTCCAGTGAAGTGTAACTGCTGGATTTTTTCCTAAGATGAAAAGACACTAGTTCAAATTTCCCAGCAACTCTGATTCCAAGGGCTTCATTGAAGCCAGATTTATCCTAGAACTGAAAGTTCAGTAAAATGTATGCTAATATTTGTCATCATTTATTCAATAAGGAACCTGGTCACAGGCTTAAGAGTGGAGGAAGATTCTTAAGAAATACCTTTTATTGAAATGGACACACAGAGAGCAGACATTATTGAGTACTCAAACAACTGTAACCACCCAACTTTTGTAAATCTAAATTGGTTCATAATGTGTTTTAAAAGAACAAAGCAGAAAATGCTCAATATGACCCACAATATGAGACATCTGTGGTCCTCAACAGCAGAGAGCATCTCAAGGGCCTCGTCATGTAATTCAGAGATCTTTTATTTTTTTGGCTCTCTTTCATTCAGGGTTTGAAGACAGATTGCTTTTCAAGGTACATCAGCCTGCAGGGAATAGCAATTTCCTTTTTTCTCTGCAACAAAACAAATGTAACTTTTAAAACTGTTTATCTTTGATCAAAAATATATTACTTAGCACACTAAGTAAACAGCTCTACAATTTGTCACTGAAATTATTGCTTCCTGTGGCTATTTTTAGTGTTTTTACATTTGCTGGGCAATTGGTAACAAGAGCTGATATCCTTGCCATTTGTTTTTTATTTTTGTAATGATCTTAGGAAAAAAAAAAATCATTTTGAAATATGACCTGTTCTTTAAAGTAATGGATAAACTACCGCGCTGCCAGGAATTATACACAACTTCCTCACTAAATAATCATGGGAACTCCAGCAAGAACCACAACCCACACACACAGTGCATGAAACCATACAGAACATGTATATCACATTTCTGTGGTAGCACATTCACCCAGGAAGTCCAAGACAACGATCACAGTAGTAAAAAAAGCCCCCTACAATACCACCTCACCTCTGTCTTACCCCATAAACCACAAAGCAAAACTCTTTTAGAAGAGGGTTTGTAAAATTTATCATTCTGGCAAATTTTCAGCTTCAGTTTGTCTTTTTATTAGAGTCCTAAGATCTAATTTAATTAGACTATAGATGCATTTTGCAATGAGAGACTGCTGGGATTGTTCAGCCTGGAGAAGAGAATGCTTTGGGGGGGATCTCATAGCAGCCGTTCAGTACCTAAAGAGGGATTACAAGATAGTGGGGAGAGACTTTTCAGCTGCTCAGACTGCAATAGGACAAAGGGGAATGGAAATAAGATGAAGGAGGGGAGATTTAGGCTGGAAGTTAGAAGGAGATTCTTTACCCAGAGGGTGGTGAGGCACTGGAACAGACTGCTCAGAGAGGTTGTGGCTGCCCCAACCCTGGCAGTGTTTAAGGCCAGGTTGGATGTGGCCCTGGACAGCCTGGTCTAGCGTGTGGTGTCCCTGCCCATGGCAGGGGGGTTTGGAACTAGATGGTCTTTAAGGTCCCTTCCAACCTGGGCCATTCTGTGATTCTGTGTTACTATAACTCATTGTCCTCTAACCACAACACTCATCTTCACTTTTTATTCTCTGTATTATGTAAGTCAAGGTGTAGTACTTGTCTCTTCAGAGCTATCACTGTGTGTCATAGTTCCTTCCCTTTTCTTGTCATTTTCTCATAATTTTTTCTCTCTGGCTTTCATTTTCTGAAGGTGTCATCATCTGAAGTCTGCTGTGGCATTATGAATCAACATGCTACTGTTTGTTATCACGAGCTCTAAGCCAGCTATCACTTTTCCCTTTGATTCTATGCAAAACAACGTTTTTGATTTACTGCTTGTCCTTTTGGGTCACAGAAAGAACATTTTTTGTCTTCTTCATTTGGCTCTGAAGCAATTTAAAACTTATGTCTTTGATTTATTTACTATTTGGGAAATTCACCTTTTGCTGGAGAAAGGTATAAATTAGGACACTTAAACACGCTGCAGTTTATCAACTTCTTAATATCTTTTAAAGAGGTATTTGGTGTTAGAAATGGAAGAGAGTATGACCACAATTACTCTCTATAGCCCAGAAATGCTTAGTTGGAGGGGCGGGATGTCATCCAGAAGGACCTGGACAGGCTGGAGAGGCGGGCCCAGATGAACCTCATGAGGTTTAACAAGACCAAGTGCAGGGTCCTTCACCCGGGTCGGAACAATCCCCACTATCAATATAGGCTGGGAGCTGAGGAGATAGAGAACAGCCCTGCAGAAAAGGACTTGGGGGTGTTGGTGGACAAGAAGCTGGACATGAGCAA
>VWZX01000464.1:240777-259332 GCA_013399015.1 Galbula dea
TATAAGGGGGTTGCACTAGGTGACCACTGGATGTCCCTTCCAACTCAGATGATTCTATGATTCCATGATTGGTTTTTTTCCCATTTTTTCTTCTTGAAAGCAATCCCCAAATATCTACACAGAACAAAAGAACTTCTACTGGCAGAGATCAGCCATGAAAAATTTGGGTTACTATGGGGTTTATATTATTTCCTTTTTTTTTATAAATATATATGTATCACAAAGTTTCTGAAACACAGGTATTATGAAAGACATTATCTCACAATAATCTAGCTAAGTATCCTTCTTGTAATTGATCCACTAACACAAGCCAGAATTTTGCATGGCAAAAGATATGGATGAGAAGTGCGTCTGCAAAGCAGCATAAGTACACAACTGTACAATTTATTTCATTCTTGGCTTTCTCCTATATAAATTTTTGTGCAACCTTTGCATAGTGTTAGAATCTGAGGATGCAAAAGTGATGGCAAAGTTCAATGTGCTAGCCATCTAATCAAGACTGACCTCTGGAACTTAAAACATAGATAAAACACATATTAACTTTACCAATATCAGCTACCCATGGACAGTGATGATGATGACATAGTAATGATATGACCCAATGGAATATTAAATACAGAGAATAGTTTATGCCCTACTCTGTCTACTGAGGTGTTTGATCTGAACTGTTCTCTCAAGCACACTCAACAGGGCTTAGAAAGCTTTACAAGCCAAAACCTAGAGAAGAGAAAGTAATTTAAGCTTAAAAGTAATTTAGACTTCAAATATAATCCTGGTTACAGTATGCATGGTGTCCTTACAGACATATGTAAATGAACTATATATATATATGCCTGGGTATGGACAAAACTACCTAGAAAGTCTTTTGAACTTTGTAGAAGAAGGCAGCTGTGCATTTGCAGTTGTCAAAGTCCCCAGCTGTGCCTTCTGTGCAAGATCATGCAATGCTGTCTCCAGATTGTCAAGAGAACATATTAATTTTGCACCATTTTCTGTTCCCTTTACACTCTTTGTCATGAAAATGAGCATCTATAATGAAGAGAACATGAGAGGCATTAACATTTGGTGATAACTCACTTCACTGTCAAAAATAGTGGTCACACAATGGGAAATGGCATGCTTATCCAGACTCAAGGCCAATGTAGGCATGAAGACTTAAAAATGGCATGGCACTGCTATATTGCATTTCTTTAGAAAGCATTATATCATCTGCAGATGCAAAACCAACTTTATGATTGATAACAAAGCAAAAAATATTTTTAGCAAATTGTCAATCTTATAAAATAAATTCCAAATTTCCTTCTTTTATTTTCTTTTTTCTCCTTATATTTGTTTGGTTGCTTGGTTGGTTGGTTTTGTTTTTGTTCCCTCCCCCCCCCAAAATTCAGGAGTTGCAAAATACATTTATATTTAAATAACCTTGTCTATGTATCACTGCCAGGATCATTGAAGGAACCTTTGTGGCTAGAACACAAACCTCCTTGAAAACTAATTAAATCCCCTTTGTGACAAATGACTTCTGGCCCAGTGTTTGAAAGACATCCCTTTTTGTTGTTGTTTCTGAAACCCATTCTTCTGTGTGCCACCCTCTAATGCATTGGATATTTTGCAGCTAGACAGTAGGGAGTGGAATGAAAAGAAAATGCTGAGCAACACAAACACTACATTATTTGGCCATCTGAATCCAGCTAAATAATTTTCAGCTGATTTTGTATGGTTGAAGATGTAAATCACCCATCCTGAATGCTGCCAACTGCTGCAGTAGCAGCTGCTCTGCCTGGCCTCCAGACCAGCACCTTCTCCTCTTCCCAAGAACAACAATTTGGAAGGGTACAAGTTTCATCCAAGAGCTGGCAACCCACCCTCTTACCTCCTGAGGAACCAAAACACAACCCCAGAGTGCCAATGATGTAACTGCATCTTGCAGATGGGAAACAGAACATCATTTCCACACAAAGCTGTACAGAAAAAAAAGAGGAAATAACCTCTCAAGACACAACATTTTCTGCAACAGCTACTCCCAACTTTGCTGTAACAGGGTCTGGACTCTCCTCATTCATCTGATCTGACTCAGGATTTTGTGTGAGAAGAGATGATCCAATAGCTCTCTATAGCTTCATCTGTCCCCAAACCTTCAAGGGTAGATTAGTGGCCTGCTTTCCATTCATAAGATGGCCATAAGGGCAGCTTAATCCCCTTGCTTCTGCAGGTTAAGATGATAGGAAAATAAGACTCTTAACCTATCATGCAGCAGCAGGAGCCAAAAACTCCTGTAATAGTAAAACAGGGTTGTCCTCAAAGATTGGGCAGGGAGAAAATAACATCCAAACATAAGCTTGAAGAAATCAAATAGGTGTTTCTTCACAGTCCTTATGCTCCTGGGGAAAGAATCTTTGATTTCCCAGTTATATTAATACAGCGATAAATGCCCACATTCTGTGTGTCTTTATTTGGAGGTATCATGTTCTTCTGCTGATACTCCCCATCTCTTTGTCTGGAAATGCAAGGTAAGGATCTCCTGAACACCCTGATCCAACACCTACCTCAGGAGTGCACAACACTTGGGATTTTCATATGCTGACCAAATGACACAGTTCTGAATTAGAAATGGTAAGAATACCACTAAACCAATGTCTATTTTTTGGCAGACAACATTGTTAAAATCAATGGTGATGGTGCAAATGAGTTTTCTCAACAGCTTCTAGAAAATCTCTCCCATGAGCCTCAGCTTGATTACCTTTCCACAGATGACCATTATATTTCCCCCATACTCTTTGGAAATGTTGTTCTAGGATGTTCAAAGTTTTTCTGAAAAAAAGAAAGAAAAGTTTCTTCCTTGGTTTGCATTTAGCTAAGTCCCACCTAAAGCCCTAATCTTTATGCCAGTCCTGTGTGCATAATGTGGTATTTTGGTTTGTGGCAGACATACTATTTGTGTTCAGACCAAACAGGAGAACATCAGGGCAGAGAATCTTTTCATTTCCATCTCCTGAATGGAAGCAACATAAACCACTTGCGCCATAGATACTAAGGTATTTGCAACAACTTCATCTTACCTGGAAATCTGGCAGAACAAACATTTCAGGATGTCAGCTTAGTCCTCTGACATTGTTTGCAATATTTTTTTTCATGCAGCTGAGCAGAGTGAATCACCAAATGACTCAACCTCCCAAACACCATGGTAAAAGTAAATAAGTAAATAAATACAGCCCTTCCTTCACACCAAGAAATCGCACACGTACACAGATCCTTACTGAAAAAAACTGAGAGAGATTTGAAAAGAAATAAAGGCACTTTGAATTTTTTTTTTGTTTTAAAAACCTCATCAGCTCTGCTATAGTTCCCATGAATAGGCTGATCTGATTTGTTCAATCCCTTTAACCTTCAAAGATGATTAGAGGGAGTCATATGTTTTTGTTGTTGTTGTTGTTGTTGTTGCTTCACAAATGGATGGATACATTTCCCCAGCAACTTTTTGGAGACAGGCTGGTAGTTGGTACAATTAATTCAGCACATAGCATTTACTGCATCCTCACTTCTTTCACAGAAATCCTTGCCAACTGATCCCAGGCAGAAGATTGGCTTTGGTTCTGCTTGCAGCTGCTCATCTTTCCCACTTTGCTGGAGGTAAGTTGTCACAGTAAAGCAGCTGCTAAAGGAGTGGGAGGGAGACACCAAAGAGCAGAAACAATTGTGTTGATAAAAAATAATAAAAAGAAGCAGCACAACCTCACTTTCTTTGAACAGATTGCCTCATACTACAGCTTATTTGCCTAAAAAGAAACAGCGTGACCACAAGTTAACCTTGAAAGATGTGAACTCCTGGAAACTTACACTGCTCACAAAGCCAACGAAAAATAAATCTACTGATGAGATATCATTCTACTGATAATGAGTTCTGTGATCAAATTTGACATACTCAGAGATCTGAGGTTTGTGAAGATTCAGTGCAGATTTAATCTTATCTGATTCTGCTTGAAATGCACTAAGCCTGATTTGCAAGAGAGAATAATTATTTACATCAACACTGGTACAAGGAAGAATTCTTAGGCTCAAAAAAAACAGAACTGGGGAGAACTCAGAAAAAAAATCTGGAATTCAAGAAGTCAAGAGATCAAAAAAAGAAATCTTTCTTGTAGCAGTACTCTGCTGAGATCAATGGTACTCTGTTTAGATGTAAAGATCTACCCTCATAATTTTCCTTCCATAATTAGGCATAACTCAAATATGTCAAGGTAAATTGCCAGTTATCACATGTAATTAATTGGTTTTCAGAAAAATTTTAAGATATGAATTTTTAAAAGATGGTCAGGGTCTGAATTGCTTCAGAGGGTCTGATTTGACAGTGCACTTTAGAAAAACACTTTGGAGCACTCCAGAGTACTTATTGTGCTGTTATTTCAGAGATAAAATTAACAAAAACTACCAAGAGATGTATAATGCTGAACATCTGTGGAAGACACATTGTATTCCAAACACCTAAAATGTGCAAGATTGTGTTAGGGAGTCTCTTCTTTATTTTTTTAAAAATTAATTAACATAAAAGGTGCACTGCTTCTGTAATAACACAAATGCAGGAAAACAGATTTTTAAGAAAAATCCTAGTTTTCACTAATGTTGACAGCACCAAGCTGCTAATAAACCAATAATGCATTTGCCTGGGGTTTTGATATTCAGGCAGTAGGGCAAAGTACATTGCCTGCAGTGAAAGAACTCAGTAGTCTATTATATAAAGTAAGCATCTCTCCATTAGATATGACATAAATGAAAACAAGTCCAGAAGGTGTAGAGTAATACCTGTCCTAATGCTAGAGATCAAATGTGTAATGTGATCCAGGACATGAAATCAGGGACATAAAATGTAAAAACATGGGAAATTTTAAGACATTAGAGTTGTATATATGTACAGGTTAGTATATACAGTGATGTCCACAGTCTCAGTATCCTGACTATCTGCTTGTTATTTAGATAATGAAAAACTCCTTATAACACAGCTGACAAAACATCAGAATACTGTGACATGTAAGGAGCAGCTGGCCCTCACAAGTGACATCCCCAGCAAAATAGCCCATCAGATAAATGAAGCAGCATCTATGTGTTAGCAAGACATTGTGAGCTATTGCATCACTGGATTGAGAAGTTTTCTTTTTGTATGCCCTTGCAGTGCCTGGGCTTTAAGAGAGAAACCAATGGTCTAATTCTTGTTACTTTTGCATTCATCCAAGAGATTTTGGATTCCTTCTAACAGTTAGCTGACACAGCAAATGGGTGAGACAGTCATTCAGAAATTTGTTTCATATCATAAACTAATATGTAGATTTGATCTTTATTCCTCTTCTTCCAAGGTAGAGACTAGGGATTTTAGTACCTCTCCACTATTTATTGCCCTTGCTTACCTGTGGTCTTTTCCTCTCCTAATTAAAACTACTGTTTGGGTTATTCACTGTTTGAGAGAGATTTAATTAAAACCATGTTTTGTTTCTAGTATAAAGGAAGCCCATAATAACTGTAAAGACTACAAGAAACAAAATGCTCTCCAAATCTAAACTGGCACAACTAGGTGGCATGCATATGTATGGTATTTACATTTTCATTAGAATATTTATCTCTCCTTTCTGTCTGATCCTTTTTGCCACAAGCTTAACCTATTTTTCTTTGTTCACTCATCCTCTGCATTTTTATAACATATGTGTGTTTGGTTGTTTTTTCTTTATACATTGTTTCTTGTTTTTAGTCTTGAGAGACATACGAAAGAGGAATCAATATTTCATTATCAACATTAAGTTGATTAAAAAACACATCAAAGAGCATGTAGCTCTGGATATTAAATCAACAGAGTTTAAATGAGTTCAAAACCAGCCTATATTTGTATGACATTAATCTGAGGTACCCTCTCCTCCAACCACTCTCAAGCTTTATCACAATCTAGAATCAAAAAACATAAGAGAAAACTGTTCTCTCTGTCCCCTTTTAGGGATCCAAAAGCCACTTGCAACTAAATTTCTGGGGGAAGACCTCTTAATATATAAAAGTGAAGTAGTGGGTACCTAGGGTCATGGTACTGTGCTGTTGGTGTGGCAAGCACTTGTAGTTTTGTTATAAAAAGTAATCAATGACCACTTTGGTCCACTTTTAATATTTTCTAAATATTTCTTTTTTTTGTTGTTCTTTAAGAGTATCATCTACTCACAGTCAGCATGAAGCTCTGCACAGCTACCTGAAAGGAGGCTGTAGTGAGATGGGGGATGGCCTCTTCTCCCAGGTCACCAGTGAGAGGGCAAGAGGAAATGGCCTCAAGTAGCACCAGGGGAGGTTTAGATTGGACAGCAGGAAAAATTTCTTACCAGAAAAAGTTGTTAGGCATTGGTCCAGGCTGCCCAGGGCAATGGTGAAGTCACCATCCCTGGAGGGGTTCAAAAAACATCTGGATGTGGTACTTAGGGACATGGTTTAGTGGCATGGTGGTGATAGGTTGATGATTGGATTTGTTGACCTTAGAGGTCTCTTCCAACCTTAATGATTTTGTGTTTCTGTGATAATCCCCTTTAACTACCTGTATCCATGGAAGAAAGCATCCTCCATACTTTTTCTCCCTGCTACATCATTTTAGAGAGAGAAAGTTTAATTACAAATTATTTTCTAAAGTTCACATGTGAAAAACTGCAGCAGATTTGTGAGAAAAACTCAGATTTCCCAACCCTCACTTTCATCCTACCACATGCTCCTGCTCTCCTTGAACTTCTTTTGCCTTGCGTGTGGATTAACTGAGCCTGCCGTGAGCGTGCTAAGGTTACTTTCCTTTTGAAAGGAAAGATTTGGTCAGAAAACATAAGATCTTTAGCAGCAAACACAAATTTGGAGACTTTCAGACCCAGCTTCCATTCCTTTCCACATGTTGGTCTCTGGACCACATTGAGGCAACTGCACAGAGGAACTCAGTAAATCATGTCAACTAAATGCTCCAGGATTAAACCTCCAAAAATATATATAAAACAAATTTACCTGGCTTATTTCAATGATGTGATTTATAATATGAGGTCTTCTGTGTCACCCCTGCATGGCAGAGGGATGAGAATAAACAGTGAAGCACTGACAGGGTCCTTCACCAGGTTTGCCACAGAAGGTCACAAAAATTGCAGATAGGCTGTTCAACTCTCTCAAGAGTTCTCCACCTCATAGCTTTGCTGCTACCTCTAATCCCAGAGGGTAATTTTCTGCTTTTTTTTTTCTCATTGGTGACATCAGATTCCTGCCAGGCAGAAGCAGACAAGCTGGCTGGTCTTTTTTCATTTGCATTCACAGGAAAAGTAACCAATACTTTAAGAATGGTTAATTCTGTGAAGCTTTAGTGCACACAAATCATGATGAGGGAGACGTGAGAATAAAAAAGAAAACACTATCTGGAAAACAGAAGATTCTAGTCCTAATTCTGGTTTTAGCACCTCTTGGTCTCAGTTGAATCAACCCTGTGGGAACCAATAGAGGAAAAAGGAAAACAAGGTAGTCTTGTCTGAACAAGAAGCTCACACATCAGACAAAAAGGAAAGAAAGGGGGGGAAAAAAAATGTCAACAGACATTTTAGACTCCCAAGAGGATTCAAAGCTAGTTTGATTTAACATTTTAGATAGCATGCAGCTTAATAATTTACCAGTTTCCCAGTGACTAACTGATATCTATTCATAAAGACTTTGTTTGATTTCTTGGTCTTGGCAGGTATTTGGCAAGGAGCAGGTGATTTGAATTAGCCTGTATGGGGAAACTCTGAATTTGTAGTAATTTATTACCTGTGCCACAGAAAGACAAACAAGAGTTTAGCAATATTCAGTCTTTCTGCCACTGATTTTATTTTCCCTAAGCCTTTCTTTGTGTAAACTGATGACCAGACTGGAATATTTCGTATGACCAGATCACATATTATGAAGGAAAATATGACAAAACCAGATATAAATTAAAGAAATAAAATCACTATTTGGCAGGAGATTTTCAATAGAAATTTTAACAGACATTGTAAATTGAGTATTTAAACATGTCACTCTAAAGTACAATCCAATAACATTAATTCCTCTTTCCCCTTTTTATTTTTACCACCAGCATCCTGGGAAAGGGAAAAAAACCCCAAGACAACCAAAAGGCCCTTTGACAGCCAAGTGTCTTACAAGTGTAAATGGTGAAAACAAAGCCTTGGAGGTCTATAAGGGATGTTGAACCTGAAATGACAGAAGTGTTTAAACTCCAAGCTAATGCTTAGATCACTGGAAAACAGTTCCCAGGTCAACAAAGCTCAAGCTGTTCAAACACACACTGGGATATTTCCCTTCCCCTTACTGTGCAAAGAGGAAGTACGAAACAAGGGAAGCTGGATCAACGGGCTACTACTGCACATTGTGGCTCCTGCATGTGGAAACTCCAAGCTGGCCAATACCCTGAGACTGGTATCTGTTTAGGTATCTGATGAACACTGCCACCATTTTACTGTAAAACAGAGAAAAAAAATAAATAAAAGATCACTGTAAAAAAAGACACTGTGTATTAAGCTGCAAATAGAACAACTGAATGATGCAGCTTTAGTAATCCATTGGAGCTGATGGTTTTGTCACCATCTTAAAAAAAGAGATTTGAAAGTAGCACAGCTGGATGAAACATATTCTCTCCTGTGTGCTCCAGAACTGCTAGGGTATTTTTGAGTGAATTTAGAGTGCATGAGAAATTCTTGATTGACGGCTCTGGAGAACATATTTACCCATAGACCAGGTAGAGTCTAGGCAGCAATGAATGCTCACCCCACCTCAACCCCAACCTTAAGGGGCAGGTGAGGAGCAGAATGGCCTGTGTTAGGGTCAGGTTCCATCAGCTAAGGATATTTTTGATTGTTTGCTTCTTTTGCTTTCTTTATTTTTTTAGGTAACTCCATTGCTTTGGAGAAATGTGAAATCTGCTACTGAGGGACATGAGGATTTCTCTGAGTTAGGGCAAAACAATAGCTCTCCTTTTCTTTTTAACATGGATTTTGTGGGATGGTTCCTCTTCCTTTCAGTTGAATTTACCTCCTAAGGGTAACCCTGTCATGATTAAACTGAGGTAGAAACTTTTGATTGTAAAGAAATTGCCAATAATGATTCTTGCTACTACTTCAGGTCCTATGTGAAGACCATCTCTTAAAACAATAATTAAGGCCCTAAGGTAATGCCTACCCCAGCATTGGTATGAAAAATATTATCTTTCCCTCTTTTTTATTTCCTTCCTTTCTAATTCTATTGAGGCACTGTCTTGCTCTTCCTTTGCCTTTTTGCTACATGCTATCCTCCTGATAAAATAAAACACTTAGCTCTCCAAAGTAAAAGAAAAGGAGAAATGTTGAAAGGATGTTTACAGGTTGTTTGTTTATTTGGTGTTTTAATTGCATAGGCATAGGTGCACACCTATGCAACACTTCATAATATTTTAAATTACTTAATAAAGATGAATTTTTTTATTCTTCATAAGAATAAATGGAAAAAATATGTTGTTAGTTTCAGAAAGTGCAGTTTCTCAGAGGAGCTTTAACTGAAAAGTAAAATCACTGAACAGAATTAGTTCTGTTCTAACTCAAACCAGGACAATTATGAAAGAAAAGCATTTATAAAGGCAAAGACGACTCTCGTGTAACTTTCCAACTACTGCCATCAGACAAACTTGTGATAATTCAGTTCTCAAAATGCAAAGATGTCATTTTATTTTTTTTTTTGATCGTTTTTTCCAATTTGCAAATTTATTGTCTGCAGCTGATCAGAGAATGCCACTGGAAATACACCATGTAGCAAATAAAATTCTAGTCAATGGGAAAAGTGGTCTCCTGGAATTATAAAGCTTCATATTAGCCTACATACATTTACATTCAATTAATTGTCTTTTTTCTTTTTTTCTCAACATCATAGCAAATATTGCTTTTTCAATTTCTTAGATAACTTAAAAAATAATTTTAACCTTTGGTATCATTCCAGCATCATTCTAACTCATTCAAAACCAGAAGCTCTTGTTGCAACATAAACCAGAGAAAAACAGAGATAACTGTAGGGCATGGGATAAAACCAGGAATGTTACACTGTAACCCAAAACCAGAATAATATTGCAAAATATTTTCTTGTTTGTTTACAATGTCTGTGAGAGAAAGGTGGAGAGCTGATGCTTCCACCTCTAACAAAACATGAACTTATGTTTAGCACTTAATCTAAGTTTATAGAAATGTATATAACATAACATTGAAGGTGCTTTATGTTTACTGTGTAGCAGGGCTATAGAGAGGTCTGTGTAGAGGTTTAGCCTCCTTTGTAAGGAGTAACTACCAATACATACTATGGGAAGTATTAAAGAAAAATACAAAATCTCATGGAAAGGAGAGATGAGAGAATGGGTAGGTCTGGTCAGTGATGCAATAGAAATAAAGGATGAAAGAGATTTATTAGTTTTGATCTGAACCAGAAGCTGAGTCTTCTCTCCCTCTAACCAAAGGCCAATGCAAGGAAAAATAATGAGAAAATCAACTTCTGTAAAGGATTGCTTCACTCTGTTGTATGCATTACTGTTTAAAATGTAAACAGTAAACATATAATAAAACAAAATAAATCCCCCATAATAAACATAATCATCCCCCCCCCCCCATTATTATAAATTGTTTTAATTGTTTTCTTGGAAAACAACACTAGCAAACAGCACTTTGAAGAACTGAGTGGAGAACTATAAGTCTATTTAGAGAATTTGCTGTAATCCCTGAAAATTTTATCCCTGAATACATCAGCAGATGAATGAAGGATATTTTATGTCACAATTTAGATTCCTAAATCAGAAAGTCTCACAAACTGAGTCAGCTCAGATTTCCTCTGATTTGCTTAGCCATAACTGGCTTCATGGCTTCCCCAGGGATACCCCTTTTTTTTTTTCTGTCAGTATAAGATTTTCTGATGGAAGAAGCAGAAACCTTCCTGAAGTTGCTGTAGATTTCCAGATGCATGATGTCTTATTTGCAGTAGCTGGCTGCCAGACACGTGGAAGCACCAGACATTTGGATGATATGTGCTCAGGTTAGCTGCTCAACACTGGCACAGCAAGTCTCCAGTTGCCAAGGAAGATGGAATTTTGCTGCACAAACACTGCACAGGTGATTTCTACAAGGATGGTATGTTGCAGTGAAAGCCTTGTTTTTATGAAGATTTTTGGCTTTCTGCAGGTATGGAACTGCCAGGGCTTTCTAAGGTAGGTGTGAGCATTGTACATATTTCTGTGATTTCAGAGAGAAACACAACCATCCTGAGCAAGTATAGAATCATAGAATCATCTGGGTTGGAAGGGACCTCCAGAGGTCATCTAGTCCAACCCCCCTATAGTGAGCAGGGACATCCTCAACTAAATCAGGTTGCTTAGAACCCTGTCCAGCCTCACCATGAATGCCTCCAGGAACGGGACCTCACCCACCTCCCTGGGCAACCTGTTCCAGTGTTCCACTACCCTCATGGTAAGAAACTTTTCCCTAATGTCTAATCTAAATCTACTCTTCTCTAATTTAAAACCATTACCCCTTGTCCTTTCACTATAGGCCTTTGTAAACAGGCCCTCTCCAGCCTCTTTGTAAGTTCCCTTCAGGTACTGGAAGGTCACTACTAGGTCCCCCCTAAGCCTTCTCTTTTCTAGACCGAGCAATCCCAGCTCCCTCAGCCTGGCTTCGTAGGGGAGGTGTTCCAGCCCCCTGATCATTTTCATAGCCCTCTTTTGGACCCGCTCCATCAGGTCCATGTCCTTTCTGTGTTGAGGGCTCCAGAGCTGAACACAGTATTAAAAATTATTGAGCTACCTTTTCCCATTTAGAACTCTCATTTCAAATTGGAGCACGGCAGCTGTTCTTTCCCTTGTTTCATGACTTGCACAGTACTTGTGATGGGTTCATACAGAGATTTAAGCAAAAATGTTCAAATCCATCACATCCAGTTTCATAAAATTACTAACAGAACTCATCTACCACTCTGAAGTATGGTCTGTACAACAAATATCATGCTATTATGGATTATAAAATGAATCAACAGTTTCAACGATGTTAGTGACTCAGTGATGAGCTACTCAGATTCTCTACAAAGTTCTTTTATTTTTCTGAAGAAGCAAAAAGCAAAATAGAACAACTCAACCTCATACTTAACATACCTCATCCTCCCCATGTTTTCCACAGTCTAAGGGAGTTTTATAACTTTTTTTATGCATCAAATTTAATTGCTGTCAAAATACAACAGAAAGAAATTTAAATCCCAAGAATCTCTTGGTCTTCAGATCTCTGAGAAAATTATTACCAGTGAGGTTCACATGCTGAATGGGAGGCCATCTGAGCCATCAGTAATGTCATTTGTCCTTTCAATAGCTATCCAAATACCTTTGTGTTCATTCACAACCCATTCATATGATCTTCTACTTTTATTGTTGATTAAAACTTTACCCACTGCAGAATACACCTAAGCTGAAACTGAGATTGGCATCCAACATTGCCAGGTTTTGGTGGTCCATAGGGAACTTTATTGCAATACTTTTTGTCATCCTTTCCAACTAAACTAGACAGTGTTTAAAAAACAAGAGGAACATCTGGGCAATGGAGCAGCACATGAAAGTGTGTGGCTACTGTAGATATTTAGAAGCTTACTAGAAACAAGTACTTGATAATGAGCATTCCTTGATTTTCACAGTAGATCAGACTAAGTGACCCACATCTGCTTTATGCTCCTCTATATGTCAACCTATGAAGATCTGTGTAGCTGGAATGGAAAAGTCTGATTACTCTTTGGATCTTAGTAAGCCTTGACTGTCTAACCAAATCAAATTGCACCATGTTTATTAAAATTGTGTGTACATGCACATAATAATACCAACCCAAGTTGTCACAGAAAGATGACACAGACCTAAATTGTCAAAAAGGATGAGCTGAAAGAATGATCATCATGATCCATGGTAAAGAAAATCTTCTGTTACAAGTTTTGGTGTATCCCATTGGCACAGTCAATGCACTAAAAAAATGGTGCTGAAGGTGAATAGCTTTTGATTTTTCTAAATTATTGATGGGACAATAAATGACTTAACAATAAATTAAACTGAAGGCTAGGAAACCCTTGTTTCTGTACAAAACTAATGAAATACCTATAAAATGCTGGGGTCATTTCAAAACTGGTATGATATGTAAGTGTAAAATTCAGGGCTTTTTTGAGATCAGGTATAAATAAAACTACAGCAAGCATTCAAATTTGGTATTATGTATGTCATTACAAGATAAAAGAATGCAGATTTTAATACAGTAACAGAACTTTTGTCACTGTTGCATACTGGCATGTATAGAAGGGAATTTAAATATGTTTTCAGAAATATATATCTGAAGTGCTCTAAAGAGATGTACTTTTTTTTGATATTAAATTTAAAAATGTGAGTGTTGATTATGAGGTAAAATTCTATGCTTGCTTTCAAGTTCATTATGAAGTAAAGATGATGTTAAGTAGCTCTTTAATGATAAAAGTGACTTTAACTCGATTTCTAGATCATTTTCTAATAGTCTATGACTAATTGTGAAATTTACCATTTTACTGTGACTAATGTGTGAAATCTGTCATCTTTCCTGATGATTTACTCAAGATCTTATTGAGAAGCACAGAAAGTTGATAATATGACATGAATAGTAGCTGGTGTTGTACTCACTCACATTTAGGAGAGATATTTCTGATTACATTTTGTTAGAGCTGTTGGTGTACCTATGATATCATCACTGAAGTCTGTCAGAAATCTACCTTTACTAGCATGACCAAACATATCCTGGTCTATTATCCAAAACTTATATCAGTTGATGCAATACTCTCACAAACACTGTGAAAGTGGAAAAGTAGTAAATTCTTTGGCCTCCTATAATTAGACAGTTTATAGTTAAAGTCTTCCACAAAACCAGGCAATTTTACATAGTTTAGTCATATCCATTACTTAGAAGATTCTCTTTATCTCCAAACTCTTTTGTTGTGTTGGAAATCCTTAAAAATTGGGAATTCAGTTCAGTTCTACATATAGTTCTGACAACCACAGGCTGGACAAATCAGAGATGTAGTATATTACTATCAGAAGAACTTGTGGTGGTAATCTCAGTGAGGTTATTACAAAATTTTCCTGTGTCTAAATCATGAATATATTTTGAAACACATTTCTATCTTGGTCTTCAAAGAGAGAGAAAATGCATCTCTTGACCTGGAACTATTGCATGTTGATATGGTAAGTCATGAGGTCTGAAAAGGTTTGTGGAAGTTCCTAAGTCAGGTTGATATCAACATTTGAAAATCCTATTCCAAACTGCCCTCTTTTTTTCCCTTTCCTAAAACTGATACACATAAGTATCTTGCAAAATACAGAAGTTTATCAGTATACCAGATGCATCTTCCAGGGACACAACCTAAGATATATTTCCCTTATGGGGAGCTAAATATTTAGCCCTCAGCAGTGGTGATAGTTCTTTCACGGTGATATTAAGATAACATAATTGCACTTGGAGACACCTTACATCAATGACTGGAAAAAATGAAGAAAAAACCCAGCTGGCTTTTAACAGTCTGAGGAAAATGAAGGTAAGAATGCTTCTGAATCAAAATGAAAAAGAGTATTAGAAGACATGAAGATTTGCTGGACAAAAAGAAACTACTAGGCTCCAATACCTGTTTGTTGCTTGTCACTTGCACCCTTCACTGACCTCACCATTCATAAAAATGCTTAGCTGTCTCTTGCAGTTTATTTACAATGTTTGCTGTGATCATCCAATGTGGCAACTGTCTTTATATACTTACAACTTTGGCATTATTAATTATTAATTCTGCCTGAATTCCCTGCTCTTAGAAATTCTTTTCCCAACCAACCAACTGCTCAGGCATGTGCCCTGTACCAAAGAGATTTTTTTATTATTTTTCATACCCTGCTAGTCCTCATAATGTATTTCCTCTTTAGTATGTGTGTTGGATCTTGGATCATCAACCACAGATTATTTCAGTTATAGGTTAAGCCCCTTACCTTGCTACGTTGTCCTCTTCAGAAAAATGGCTTTTTGAGATTTTACATGCTGTTTTCCTATAGTTTTTACATTTTCTTTGTTGATAACAGTACTTCACATCTAGAGCTGTGTAGATATATTTTAAGATATGGTACTGGACAATGAAGCTATATAGGTAGGTAGAGAGGTCAATGCTGAAGAGAAATGAATGGATGAGGCTAGATACATTATAGGGATCATGTGGGAAATTATACATAAGGTAGTGGATAAAATTGTAGAACCATTATTTCCTTCATTTGCTGCAACAAATAACTTCTAAGGTTGGATTCATGACTATTACCAGCGATATTATTATTGTTACTGATTTCAACTTCATTACACTCAGGAAATCTTGTACCAAATTTTGTCTCAATAAATCTAATTTCTGCTTGTCAATAGGAATGCAGTGTCTTCTATTGCCCCCATCTAATAATTACTGTCTTTAAAGAGTGTAACCGACTTAAATTTTCAAATATGTCACAGCTAAGGGAATCCAGAGCATTTTACTTGTAATTTAATTCTGATGTAGCAGCAGTCTCCAGAGAGTACCACAGAGAGGACATAGGGTTGATAAACATAGGTAGGACCTTTACTTATCTTCTCCAAAATATTATTTCTATAATATTTGGTTGTGATCAGGGAATATTTCTGTTGACATCAAGTCCTACTTCTCTAGAATCGCTTTTGCTTTTTGTCTACTCCATTACTTACTCACCTGATTTTCTCTGCTCTTAGCAAGTGAAATTATTCAATTTAGACTCTACAGACTGAATTTCCAATATCCAATGAACAATTTATCAGGATTCCAGAATAAAACTGCTGTTGAACACTGGAGATTGTAACAAAGACTTACAAGACATTTTCTTTCGTGCATGGGTGGCACATTACTCCCATGGAAGCTTTGCAGAAATTCCACTCCTTCACCACCATCAGCTTCTAACCTGTGGATAATGGGAGGAGATTTCTAGCAAATACTCTGTGATTTGTAGGAAATTCTTTGGTTCTAGGAAACTGTTCTTTATAAAAACTTAGAAATATTAGAAAGAATTGTGAAAAATATCGTAATAAGGCTCAACTATCCTTATCAGATTAATATGGAGAGTCATGGAGAAGATATAGATCTTGCAAAAAAAAACCCCCACCAACTAATCAAACAAAATGTCTTGAGGTCACCTGTCACAGAAAGTTTTATTTTTCCTAGCTAAAACTGTAGTTTTATAGGAAAAGTGACTGTCCAGATTGATCTTTCACTGTCTCGGTTACTAGTGGGACTGTGCTAGTTTATTTACCCTAGGTGGGTTTTCCATTCCACTCTGTTTTCTTTGTGAACTTACATCATGTCCTCAAAACAGATCCAGTTACAGAACAAATATAAAGCTTCAGAGCCAGTTCTGTCTACTCTCCAGAGTAGATGCATGCTGCAGGGAAAAAAAAAAAAGACCTTGTATGCAATTATATCAGCAATATTTCCTATGGGGAAACACATTGTCTCATGGTCTCAATGACAGTCTTAAGTTCAAGTTCAACTCACTGAAAAACAGGAAATTCCTGATAAGAGATTTTGAATAGAATTTAGAAAAAGAATAAATAAACTCAATAAGGAACACAGAAGGGAGATTAGCAGAGAAGCTGCATGAGCTATAAAATGTAATACTGCATATTTCCTGAAAATATGTTTTAATGAATGACCTCTTTTCTGGGTTGTCAGACACTAATTCTCAGGTAATGTTTAGTTTTTGATAGGCTCATCATGGAAACCACAGTCTAGCTCTGATGATCAGGAAGTCTAGTGAGGTTCATTACTGTTGGTATTTAGATACAAAACAACATTCCTAAATAATTCAGCCAGACAAAGAACCAAGTGGATCATGATGTCAAGAGTTCTTCTGCTGACAAAGAAAGCCAATGACGCTGCAGATTTTCTGATGCTTAGTGTGTTGATTGACATGATACTACCATTATTTTCCACCATATATTTTGAATTCTCTGGGAAACATAAAAGAGTATGCAAATATTCTCCTTCATGCTTTACAGGATATAGCATTTATCCTCCACATGCTCCAGCCAAAATCAGCACCTGGATGAAGAGCAGCTGGCTAGAGCTGAACCCAGGAAAATTAATGCCAGTTGGAAAAGGGAAGCTCTCAGAACTTGCCTCTTCAGTCTATAATACCTGCCCCCAAAACCCTTAAAACCCTAGTTATCATTTTCCCCCATTATCAAATATTTGGCTATTTTACAGGACTCTTCATATATATAGCATTTCCTACTCCACTTTTTCTAGCAGTCCTATACAATATACTAAGAATGACATTGCCCCACTTTCCCAATAGTTCCTCTCACTGCATATATATCTTCCATTAACATTAAAAGAACTTAAATACTTGCATTGAAAAGAAAATACATCGGTTTATGCTTAACTTCCATCTTAACCATCACTTTCCTCTTCTCCAGTTTCTCTTTTCAGATTGATTATTACTAGTGTTACCACCCTCTTTTCCTCAATTTATTTTTTTTTCTTCCTTTCTATATTATCTATGTTCAGTTTTGGGGCCCTTATTCCAAGAAGGACATAGAGGTGCTGGAGCATGTCCATAGAAGATCATTGAAGCTGGTGAAGGGGTTAGACCACAAGTGTTGTGAGAAGCAGCTGAGGGAACTGGGGTTGTTTAGTCTGGTGAAAAGGAGGCTCAGGGGAGACCTTCTCACTCTCTGCAACTCCCTGAAAGTTGTACTACTTTTTATTATTATCTGCAAAAAACATTTTTTCACAAAACAGAGAGAATATTAAAATGATGCATTTTGCTAATGAATTTAAGAAAGCATCTGTGAGGAGCTGAACAGAAAACACACATCTCAGCAGGTGGGAAGGAGAGATTCTTCTCTTAGGCATCCATTAAGAATCTTACCTGGCAATATTTATGAAAAAAAGAAATGTTGTAAATCTCATTCTGATTCTCTTTTCTTTCTGTTCATTTTAATCCAAAAGAAATCTGCCTTTTTCCTGTCCCACCCTTCTTTCAATCTGTGCCCCATTCCTAAATGCATCAGGTGGTTGGCTGAATTAAAGCATCTCCACTGCAGATGGGGATCACAAGCAGGATACAAGAATTGACACAGATGTCCAAGACAAATAATGCCTACATGTTTGCACTTAGGGTCATATGCTTGGTGGAAGGGACAGTGATGGATCCAAAATGCTGAGCATTCAAGAAAATGAATAACTTCCAATTAAGGAGCAAGAAGAGGTTGAAGGAATGAGCTCAAGACTAACAAGCAGATCAGGGAGTTATGAGATGAGATGGCAGAAGTACAAAAAACCTCACTAATTCTACTGTCCAGGGAATGGATCTTCTCTTTGGTGTGTTCATGTTGAGGTTTCCTCAACAGACAGTATAATGAAATAAACCTACCTCCAAAGATGTTTTAACTTCCATTGGGAAACAGCTTAGAAATATCTTTTCTCTGTGCTGCCAGGGATAAATTGAAGAGAGGA
>VWZX01000464.1:259341-270650 GCA_013399015.1 Galbula dea
AAATTGAAGAGAGGAGCTAAAAGGTGCATGAAGAGAACAGATTCAACCAGTTTTGAAAATTGTCACAAGAAGGAAGATAAAAGAAAGATTAAAAATCTGCATTCTGTTGCTCTTTTACTTTTCCCCCCTTGTTCTATTATTTGATTAACAACAAATTGTGTAGATGACAAATAACTTCTCCTGTTTAACTGCCAACATTTTAATTTTTATTTTAAATATTCATAAATTAATTTAATGCTCATGTATGTGGGAGACTAATAACATTAGCTAGATCCAGGCAAACCTTAGGCAGGCATTGTGCAAGATTTTCCATGTGGCTCTGCCAAAGCAACTAAATCTTCATCTTTAACACTCCTACTAATATGTCAGGAACAGGGTCTTTTTGTCTGCAGGTAGAAGAAAAGCTGCACTGGTCTTACAAAATGTGTAGATTAAAATAAAAGGAGCTCAGTGATATGCTAATAGCATGCTTGAGGCCAGGCAAACAGAGGTTGATGGATGTTTGAGGGTGGTTCTCCTTACATTGCTGGTCTCTTATACCTGTGATCAGACTGTACCCAGTCCCTGTGTGCACAAGCAAGGTGGACAGAGTTGCAGTCTTTCTGCTTACTAAAAGCATAGGCAGCTCTAGCTTCATGCTCCTCAATTACTGAGTGCATCTACCTTCTCAAACCTCCCTCAAAGATGATGACAAGGACAAACTAGGGATTTAGCAATCACAGAACCACAGAATATTAGGAATTGGAAGAGACCTTGAAAAATCATCTAGTCCAGCCCCCCTGCCGCAACAATAATAGCCAGAACTCCTAAACTTTTAAAGACTGTTTCTACAATCTTCAACAGATCATTTCATCAGGGCTTCTTCTGCATAGAATGCTGCTTTTCAAAAGGTGATTCAGATGTGAACAAAGTATTGAGGTATGTTTCTCCTACATAAGACATTTAAGGTTAGATAATCTCCTCCTTGTATCTACACAGACAAATCAGAAGATCTCTTTATGTATGTTAAAGAAACTGGATGACTAGGGAGGTACTAGCAGACTGGAAATCAGCCAGTATTACCTCCATATATAAGAAGGGAAGGAAGGATGATCCAGGAAATTACAGGCCTGTCAGTCTGACTTCTGTGCCAGGAAAGCTGGTGGAGCAGATCATCCTGAGTAAGCTTCTGCAGCACTTGAAGAGCGGCTGGGGGGTTGGGGCCAGTCAGCATGGCTTCACAAAAGGCAGGGCCTGTGTGACTAACCTGATCTCCTTCTATGATGGGGTAACTAACTTACTAGATGAAGGAAGAGCTGTGGATGTTGTCCACCTTGACTTTAGCAAGGCGTTCGACAGTTTCCCACAGCATTCTCCTAGAGGAGCTGGCTGCTTGTGGGTTGGATGAGCACACCCTTGGCTGGATCAAAAACTGGTTGGATGGCCAAGTCCAGAGGGTTGTGCTCAATGGAGTCAAGTCTGGTTGGCGGCCGGTCACGAGCGGTGTCCCTCAGGGGTTTCCTGTTCATCATCTTTATTGATGACTTAGATGAGGGGATAGAGTACACCCTTAGTAAGTTTGCAGATGACACTAAGCTGTGTGGGAGTGTCCGTCTGCTTGAGGGTAGGCAGGCTCTGCAGAGGGACCTAGACAGGCTGGATAGATGGGCAGAGACCAATGGGATGAGTTTTAATAAGGGTAAATGTAGAGTCCTGCATTTTGGGCATAACAACCCCCAGCAGCGCTACAGGCTCGGGGAGGATTGGCTGGAGAGCTGCCCAGCAGAGAAGAACCTGGGGGTGCTGATTGACAGCCGGTTGAACATAAGCCAGCAGTGTGCTCAGGTGGCTAAGAAGGTCAATGACATCCTGGTTTGTATCAGGAATAGTGTGACCAGCAGGAGCAGGGAGGTGATCTTGCCACTGTACTCGGCACTGGTGAGGCCACACCTTGAGTACTGTGTGCAGTTTTGGGCATCTCAGTATAAGAAAGACGTTGAGGTACTGGAGAGGGTGCAGAGAAGGGCAGCTAAGCTAGTCAGGGATCTGGAGAACAGGCCTTATGAGGAGACACTTAGGGAGCTGGGCTTGTTTAGCTTGGAGAAGAGGAGGCTGAGGGGAGACCTTATTGCTCTCTTCAGCTACTTGAAAGGCCATTCTAGGGAGGTGGGTGTTGGCCTCTTCTCCCTTGTGACTAGTGAGAGGACTAGAGGGAATGGGCTTAAGCTGTGCCAGGGTAGGTTTAGATTAGATATTAGGAAGAATTTCTTTACTGAAAGAGTAGTGAGGTATTGGAATAGGCTGCCCAGGGAGGGGGTGGAGTCCCCATCCCTGGGGGATTTTAAGAAGAGGATAGATGTATTTCTTCAGGGGATGATTTAGGGCTAAGAGTAGTGTAGGGCTATTGGTTGGACTAGATGATCTTGAGGGTCCTTTCCAACTGTAATGATTCTGTGATTTTGTGATTCTGTGATTCATAAAAATCCTGCCCCATGCTGGGAATCTGAGACCAATATAATCCCATTTAGAAATATTTAATATTTGCAGTAAGTGTGATTAGAGCTTTGAAACAGCTACAAAGACATACTATGAAGACACATTGAAGCTAGAATAACTTTTGTTTCCATGAGGCTTTACCTGCTTCACTGTACTTCTTGAATTTATTAATTATTGAGGAACAAACTGAAGGAATATAGTATATGGTATTGTACAAACTCCATAGACAAGTCAATCTCACTGCAGTACAAGGCAACAAGCCCTGAGCAGTGGCCAAATCAAAGACTGAACACCTGGTTTTCATTTATTTTGATTTTACACATGAAAACAAAGTCTTGATTTTTGTAGCTGAAGATTTTGTGACTTGTTCCAGCAGCTCATAACAACAGTTCCCCTTCCTGACCAACCCAACTGTGAAAGAGAACGAAAGCAACCCAGAAAGATCAATGTAATGAACCTCTTGCTCTTAGATGTCTCTCCCTCCTGGCTCTGAACTCAATGCCAAGGTTTTAAACAGAAATAAGCATAAAATATAAAATATTACAACAAAAAAACCCATTGACCTGTTTCCATTCACCCCCACACATGTAGTAATAAAACCAAAATATGACAGAAATACTTGCTCTTGGCAGGGCAATGCAGCTTTCTCATCCGGAGGCAACACAGTCCCAAAAAGTGGGGTTTTTTTCTGTTAGTAATACTCCTACCATGCCTCCCTGAGATTCTTAAATAAATCATTCTATCAAGATGCAACCATTTCTATCTTTGGTAGAAGCCTGATTTTCCCCTGGTGGATACTGTAAGCTTTCCTGGGGAGAAGTGAGGAAGTTCAGGGTAGATCAGAACCTGGATTTTTTAGCTCTGCAGAGAAGTCTGAAGCTCTAAAGCAAACTTCAGAAATGAAAAAAAAAAAAATCCCAGGGCATGAGAAATTTGAGATTTAATTTAAGAATCTAAGGTGGGGAGGAACCAACAAAAAATCGTCACCAAAAAAACCCAAAGAAAATTGCACAGACAAAACCAAATCCTGTCAAAGTCTGATGGTGATATCAAACTGGGAGGAGTGGCTGTGCTGATCTTCAATGGAACCTGGACAGGCTGAGAATTGGGCAGGGAGGAAACTTAAAAAGTTCAGCAAGGATGGAATACTTAGAGAGCAATAACCTCCTGGATCAGGAGAGGTTAGGGGTTGACGTGCTGGAAAGCAGTTCCAAGGAGAAAGACCTAGGAGTGTTGGTGAGCTGGCAATATGCTCTCATAACCAAGAAGGTAAATGGTCTCCTGGAGTGCATCAAGAAGAGTGTGACCAGCAAGTTGAGGGAAGTTTTCCTGTACCTGTATTCTGCCCTAGTCAGACAACTTCTGCAGTAGCGGGTTCAGTTCTGGGCTGCCCAGTTCAAGAGAGATAAGGAACTACTGGAGAGAGTCCAGTAGAGGCTAAGAAGATGCTGAGGGCACTGGAGCGTTTCTTTGAGGAGGAAAAGCTGAGAGCCCCTGGGGCTGCTTAGCCTGGAGAAGAGCAGACCCAGAGGGGATCTTCTCAATGATGAGCAATATCTGAAGGGCAGGGGTCAAGAGGTTGGGGACAGACTGTTTTCAGTGGTGCCCAGGGACAGGCCAAGGTGCGATGGGCACAAACTGAAACCCAGGAGGTTCCGACTGAACAGGAGGACAACCTTCTGTGAAGGTGCCAGAGCCCTGGCCCAGGCTGCCCAGAGATGTTGTGGAGTCTCCATCTCTGGAGACATTACAACCCCACCTGGAGGTGATCCTGGGCAACCTGCTGTGGGTGAGCCTGCTTTAGCAGGGGATTGGACTAGATGATCTCCAGAGGTCCCTTCCAAACCCCACCAGTCTGTAATGTGATATTTCAACATAAACTGATGAGACGTCTCAGGTTGCCCAGAGACCTGATAACCTGCTCCCAGGCTCCCTGCCATACAACTGGATACTTGGCAGTACCAGCAGTCAGGGCCACTACAAACCTCTCACATCTGCAGCGGGAAGCCTGGAAATGCTGGGAGCCCTGATGAGAGCTGTGTCTCCCAGGGATGCCAGGCAAGCTGTTGGGGAGGTGGGTGATCTGGCAGCCATCCTGCTGGGTTTTTGTCAGAAAATACAAGAAGGTCTTCATGTTTCCAAAGAACATCTAGATTTCATCAAAACAGCATTTTCCACCGGAGAAATTCTGCCACCATGAAATGTTGGTCTCTCCATTTGTTTGTGTTATTATGCTTGGGGTTTTTTATGCTATTTTCCCCACTGTAGCTGGCCAACTTTGCCTTTTATTTGCTTTCTCCATCTTTTCACTGCTTTGAAGGATAGTCTTCACATAGGAAAGGGAGGAAGCACCCGCCCCTGAGTGCTATGCCAAAGGAAGGACACTTCCTCCTCTTCCTCCTCATAACTCACCCTCCTCAAGCACCATATTTAAACCCTAAACTAAAATGAGCATACCAGCATCTAACAAAAGACCAAGAGACAAAAAATTCAGCTAGCTTCTGCAGGTATTCTTAAATTAATGCTATAAAGAATTATGCTCAATGTTTAGAAGCAGGTAATCATAGGATACTTTTGTTTGGAAGAGATCTTTAGGACCATCAAGTCCAACTGTTAACCCATCTTTGCGAGGTCACCACTAAACCATGTCACTCAGCACCACATCTCCATGTCTTTTCAATCCCTCCAAGGATGGTGACTCCAACGCTTCCCTACTGCTCTAGTAACAGTGTTCTCTGCTGTAGAGTTGGCCAAAGCCATCCATATCTTTCTCAGTTTTAGCAGAAAATGCAAAAGAAAAAGTAAAAAAAATGCAGAGAAAACAGTGTTGTATTTCCCAGGAATGTAGTTGTGTGAAAGTCATAATTGTAGTGAAGCAAAGTAATATGTTTCTTTAAATAGAAAGCATTAATATAAAGAAGTGACATCTCCCCACTACTCTCACACTGACTTCCATAAAGACATCATTCAGCTGTGGCATTCCCTGCTACAGGAGGCTACTGGGGGAAATACTGATTTCTGAAGGATTATTTTCATGAAGAGCATCGTTAGAATAAAATTACAAGCGATACCAATGCTCACCTTCAAGACAAAGAGATGAGCTGCTGTAGAAGGGAATACATTTCAAATTTTAACAGAATAAAAGAAAAGGTGAGGTTGGGAAATTTAAAATTCTGATTTCTGTAACTCTAGTTCTGACACTGACTCCCTCCACAGCCTTGAGCAAGCCACTTAAATCCTTGCTGCCAGAGAAGTAATGATTAACTACCTATTTTGGCTCTTCAAATGATTGATTTTATTAATGTTTTTAAAGTGCTTTAGAAAAGGAAAGACAAACCTATAAAAATACATCATTATACCAATATTAGAGGGTTTATTTCCTTCCAAAGCATCCAATGCTGACCACCATTAAGACACAGAAATTGTGTTTTTCAAAAAAGTCACAGAATGTTAATCTATAAGGCAGTTTTCAGGTTCCCTGTTTCCCCATCATTTGCAAAAACATAACTTCTACTCTTTGAACTCTTGCTGTAGAAAATACAATAGATATTTAGTTCCCCTATAATAGCTCTACTGTTATTGCTGTGGCAGAATCCGATACAGATGTAGTTATACCACAAAGATGTTGCTTCAGCCAATAAAAATTGTATTGTTTGGAAATCCATACAAAGTTTATAGCAAAGGCACATGTTTTGCCCAACAAATCTTTTGGTACTGACTCTAAACTTTATCATCTTGCAAAACTGATTTTCTGCCTCCAGTTGCTATTTTACAATAGGATCCCCTCCAAAACTGACACCCTCTGAAGGTACCTGAGAAATAAGCACAAGAAGAATCAAAAAAAGCACAGCACTGAGCTACTGCTTTTATTCAGTGCTCCCACACTAATCTGTTCACAGGGTTGTTGGTTTTTTTTTCTCAGTATTTTATTACTTTTCTGGACTGTTTCATCATGGCAGAAATGTTGAGTTTGTCTCTCACCCAAGATTATCTTGTTATAGACAATCTGGTTATTGAATGTCCTCGACGAAGAACAATCTTGTTAATAGCTTGCCTGCTCAAAGACTTGTCACTTCAAATCCATCGTGTATCTGGATCTCAGCTACATACAAATACCCTCATCTGCAGCTCCCCTTCCTTAGACTGATGATGGTTGTTCTGCTTTGGAGTCAAATGTCTCACAAAAGACTTACTCAGCTGGTGGAATTTATTTCACATAAAAACAGTTATACAGAAGTTTTATCTAAATGACCATCATCTTTCTTTCTGCAAACCTTATAGTTGCCATTTTTTCAGTTTTCCTTGAACACTGTAATCTGTTAAATTCTGACTGAAGTGAAAACATAGGTCAAAACCATTTCCTACTGATCCACATATGCAGGGAGAACGATGTGAATATATCTCCTCTGAGGCATCATCTGACTAAGGGATGCTTCTGCATATAGTTCAAGGTCTCTGAAAACTCTAAGACCATCCTCTTTGTGTTCCCAGATATAAAGGGGAAAAATAATACATCCTTTGCCCCCATAGCCCACTGCACCTGAAAGGAGTGCTGGATGTTGGGGAGTTGTTGTTATCTGTACTCTTACACAATCCTGCTACAATACTAGTATTGTTTCCCAGCTTTTTTTGGGGGTGACTAAAACCATACATTCCCAACATGACCATAAGGACCTAAGTTGGGCAGTGGCCTAAGGAGTCTTTGCCAAGAATTTTCCTTTCACCTCTTCCTCCTGGAGGTTAACTCCTACAAAACCACAATGGATGATCATGTTATTTACCATCAGTTAGAGAAGATACAGGTTATATTTTGACCTAATAACAAAAGATAGACCTCTTATTGCCTTGTTATGGGGTCATAAGATATTTTCAACCAAAACCCTTAAGTGTAGTATTTGTAACTGATGTGGTTATGAATCCTACTTTTTTGAGTCAAGCATTTATAAAGCTTTGGAAAGCTCTTACATTTAACTTATGAAGAGTTCACCTCCTGTCTTACATGGTGCATCATGAGCAGGGAGAAGAGGCAGGAGATGTGATCTCAAGACAAGACAAGATGCAATTTTTGCATCTGAGAATGTGACTTACAGTCATTGGCACGACAACAAGAGGAGGTCCTGGCAAAGGTAACAGCAAAGGTAACAAGTGCATCCTCTGAAGAAAAAGAGTTATCAGATGCTGCACAATGCACAAACCTCTGCAGCGAGACAGATGGAGGATAAATGTAATAGCCAAGTAGAGGAAATAATAAGGAAAAGTTAAAATAAAGAGTTACAAGCAACCAACACTGCTGAATGGTTTGTTGAGACCAAGGTCAGCTTACTAAGAATGTGGTGGCATTGGCATGGGAAACCCCATGTAAGAACAAGATAAATGCTGGTTACAAAAGAAAATTGGAAATTATTATGGCTAAAAAAGATGGTGGCAACAAAATATCTGTTGTCTGTTCACAGGTCAATTTAAATAAAATCAGTCCTATAGGAGAAAATATATTTTCCATGCTACTGAAACCTATGACCTTGAATGGAGGGATGCTAAAATCTTTAGATGTTATATTAATTTTATATATGCCTGTAAATTCTCATAAACATACAGATTAAAGCCAATAGGTATAAATATATCCTAGATAGAAACGTTCTACTGACATTGTTGCTATGCTCTCTTCCAGCCTGAGTTATGAAAGAGATGTAATTTTGCAAAGCAATGATTAAGTTAATGTTACATATGAATAGCTGAACTGTGGCAAATAAACCTTTTCCTGGGTCAGTATCTGTCACACTTTGGGTGGGATTCACAAATTCAGTACTTTGCCTTTCAAAATGCTTTTCAATAATGGTTAGCTAAATTGTGCTACTTGGTACTTCTGTCATGATGTCATCAGTGGTGATGTCATCAATATAGATCAGACTGCAGCCACTGAATAAACCAATATGAAACCTAACACTGATGTTGAGTGTGCTGCTGAGACAGGTCTTCAGGTGCACTGCCCTTGTGTTTAGCATCTTTCACATCTCCATGAAATAGAAAGATGAAAAGCCAGTATTTCCACTTTAGCTACTGCAGTACCATCTAGCATTACAATTAGAGTGAATGAGTGAGATAGGAGCATTTCAGAACACAGTTCAATAGGCAATTTAAACCAACATAAACAGAGACCACCATAAAAGGAGCAACTTTGCCTTTGACCCTGAGTCCGTATGATCTATTGCCTTTTCATAACCCATTCCCTTTGCTGGTCCATGGACTTTTGTGACCACTTGGTGGACTCAGTCAGTGATTATGAATAATAAACCCACAGCTATTCTCCTTCTTTTTATTTCTTCTTGTTTTTCTTCTTCCTTTCTTCTTCTCCTTCTTCTTCTCTTCTTCTACTTCTTCTACTATTCTTATTCTTAATCCAATGAGCTATTTAATTTATAACAATAACACTAATATTAATAGCAGCAAGAACCACTAGCAGCTTAATTTGTGTAATTCCTCAACCCAATTCACTGCAAGACTGCAAAATACCAATGAGAGAACCAACACAGTATGGAGGTGGAAATGAGGACCAACGCGAGAACAAAACTAGATGTTCTTGGATTCCGTGACAACATACACTGGTTCAAAAGGTTCATAAGTTTCTTTGCTGACAGATCCCATTTTTCATTTGATGAGAAAATACATCAGAAGTTATAAGCAGGTGTACATGGAAGCATGGGTGTTAAGATGAAGCAGAGATATTAGTGATTACTTAGCATAGCTTAGCTAAATAGATTTAACAAACAAATACATTATAATATTGCCAACAGAATACACTGCAATGCCAAGGTCTGGTTTGGTTGGGGCTGGTTTGTTTGTTTGGGTATTTTTTTTTTTTGAAAACCTGTTATTTAGTCTGTTAAAGGATTGAAGTNGCAGATGTTAAGATGTTAAGGCAATCTGAACTTTCCCCAGGTCAGGGTACACACTAGCTGCTCTTATACAAAGTGATATGGTAAATGATGTCTTACTTAAAAACCTCAGTAGCCTTATGACTACAAAATCCTTTCCTGTACTTTTTATTGCAGAAGCAAGAAAAGAGTATGTTAACACTGCCTCTTGTGCCATAATCAACAGACTAACTAACCAACTCTGGAACATTTAATCAGACTACATGGCCACTAGCAATATAACTTGGCTTTCAGATTCCATTCACAATGCTGACAGACAGAAAAACATTTTATTATCGAAGTACCTGTTTGAGAAAGAAGTCACTGAGACAGAACAAACACAAAATGTCAAGATATCTTTATAGTCACTTTTCTGAATACATTTTGTGTTGTACAAAAGAATTGGTTTTGCCATCTACATCTTACTAATCAGCCAAACCAGTTCTATTATGTCTTTCCTTCTGTATTTCAAACACCTTAGCAATACAGGACAGATTTATGAATCTTGAAAATAAGAAAGTAAAAAAGGGAGGGGGGGGAAACACAAATAACTTGCATTTACAGTGCCTAAAATGCAAAGGCCTTGAGCATGCTCATATAGAAACAAAATTAGAAGTTGCTCTTCTGAAACAGAAAGGCTTGAAAAACACCATGGTTTAAGGCTTTACAGAAGATATCATTGTACTTAGTGTAGGAGGTGAAGACAAGAGGCAATTTATTCTGCAGCTGGTTTAGAAATAAACACAGCAGTGGAAGATAAGGAGTGAAAGAGGGATAAATCCTCCTGTAGCAAAGTTGATGGACAGACAGGCTGCCATTAACAATGCTGTTGCCTTTGTAAGTACAGAGTGATGTGGAGATACCCTGGCATTTATACTGTAGACATGGTCCTTAAAGATTTTACACCTCCAATTCCTTAGAATTATCAGCTATCTCCAGCCTGTCACTCACCCTGGCAATCTTAGATTTCTAGCTTGCAGGCCAGGCAGATTATTGACAAAGCAATCCAGGGTGATATAATACACCCTGACAAACAACAGTGAAGGGGATTGTGTTTACCACTTTCACTGCACCAATTCAGCTAAATTAATTCTTAACACCCAAAGTAAACTTTCTCTTGATAAGCATCCACTCCCCTCATGCTATTGTTTTGTGGCACTACCCCAGCTCCTGGCAGAGCAGCAATGCATTTTGATGCATCTCATTTAACCTGCTTGCCCTTACTAAGATTGAGAAGGATTTTTCTTCTACTATGCCAAGCTGGCCAACAGCTATAAATACAAAAAAAAAAACCCAACCAAATAAAGCTGGCATGTGTTGAAGTTAAAGCTCTGGCTTAAACAACAACAAAAAAAATAAAAAGAACCACTAAAAAAAGGGAAGAATATTTCAAATTTAAGGTTACGTGTCTGTCTTCACCTTACCTACCGCTGCTGGGACCACAGCACACACAGTATGAACTTGAAGATCACATATGGTTGAGATACAAAACCACTGAAGAAAATAAACAAAATAAAATTGGCTGTGAGATGGCTTTGTTCCCCTTCTTTCTTTCCTTCCTTCCTTTCTTCCTTCCTTCCTCCCTTCCTTCTTTCCTTCCTTTTTTCCTTCCATNTGTTAAAGGATTGAAGTGAGCAAATAAACCATGCTAATTTACTGAACATCAATGATATTTGCTAATGACTATCTTCATGGTATAATCTTTACATCTGATTAGACAGAATTTTTTAACAGTATCCTCCTCTTCATGTTCTGGTATTTTAATTTCTAATTTAGATTTGAACCAGGAGCAATAGATAGAAGACCTCTCATGCCTGGAAATTTAAAAAAAAGTAAGCAAAATAATGTAGCCAAATATTTCCAATCAGTTCCTTTCATTTTTAAAGATATTTTATTTTAATTTAATTTAATTTAATTTAATTT
>VWZX01000464.1:271991-279491 GCA_013399015.1 Galbula dea
CTTTCTTCCTCCCTTTCTCTCTTTTTTGTTTTTTTTTTTTTTTTTGGTTGGTTGGTTGTGTTTTGGTTTTGGTTTTATTCTTTTTGTTCTTTTATTTTGTCCCCACCATGCTTTTGCATAAAGGTATTTTGTAGCTTTCAGATTATACAGTTTGTGAATAGAAAGAAAAAAAGATAAAGGGAGGTTTTAGAGCTGTCAGACCCCTAGCAATAGGATGACTCTATATGCTGCTAAACTTCTGAATGGATTCCTTAGAAGAGCTTCAAAAAAGGATAATTTTATGTATTCAGGATGAAAAATTCACTGATTTAGCACCTAGAGCTTCAGCTGCGACTCATGCAAAGGGTGATGTCATCAAAGTGGGAGAAAACATCACATTTGCTTACTTACCATTATTGATGAGTCTCTTCTGTGTCAATTTTATCAGACACAGCAATGCTAATCCAGAAATAATTTGTGTGCCAGGAGTTCAGTCATTTGCATAAGATGAAGTTAATTGTAGAACAGAAGGAAAAATCCAAATCCCAACAGTCTTCAAATCAGGAAAGCATCAGACAGTGGATTGCTATTCATTCTAAAAACAGGAAAAAAATCCAGCTCTGCTGTTACATAGAGGTAAAAGTCTCTTGACCTTGGAAGTGCTCTGACCAAACATTAATTCAAAGGTAAAGAAGAAGATTTTTATGCTGAAAGTGGTGAAACACTGGCCCAGTTACCCAGAGAGGTGGTAGATGTCCCACTCCTGGAACCTTTCCAGGTCAGGTTGTTTGGGGTTGTGAAGAGCCTGATCTAGTTGCAGATGTCCCTGCTGACTGGAGGGGGGTTGGACTAGGTGACCTTGAAAGGTCCCTTCCAACCCAAGCCATTCTGTCATTCTATTATTTATTTTTATCTCAGAATTTGCAAATTCAGGACCACCAGCCTAATCACACGCCTTAACCCTGTTAAGTAGGAAGTGTTCCCCAAAAAGTGAATTTCTGACAAGAAAATGTGTACTTGATTTGTGTCCTAGCACTAATATGCCTCCAGCACTTTAAGTATAGAGAATCATAGAACCATAGGATGTTAGGTGTTGGAAGGGACCTAAAAAGATCAAGTCCAACCCCCCTGCCAAAGCAGAACACCCTAGATAAGGTCACATAGGAACAAGTCCAAGTGTATGTATATATTAAACATTACAGCATCTGTGCTCGTGAGACCTGAGTAATTTCTACTTCAGTCTCTTCAGCTGTTCACTAGCCAGACCTTGATGACAAAGAATGATATTTCTGATCCTTTTCTTTAACACAGCTCTAATAGATAGCTTAGGTCCCTTTATGGTTATTCAAGCCGTGATCATAAAGTACGAGTCTTTTTAGTAAAAGAGCAGCAAAGTTGCTCAAAATTCTTATATTTTAATAAGAATTATGGATAAAAAAGCAATAAAGTTTATGTTCTTCAGTTTTCCAATAATTGAGACACTCTTGCCTAATAGAAGAACACTTAAAAAAACCAAACCCAAACATTGTCATCTGAAGATCAACTCCCCAGTTATGGTTTTCTGTAGAAATTCTGATTCCCACATCATTATAGGACAAGAGGAAATACTCTCAAGTTTCACCAGGGGAAGTTTAAAGTTGAACATCAGGAGAAATTTCTTCCCTAAAAGGTCTGTCAAGCCTTGACACAGACTGGCCAGGGCAGTAGTGGAGTCACCATCCCTGGAGGGGTTTAGAAAATGTGTTAGATGCAATGCTGAGGCACATGGTTTAGTAGTGATCTGGCAGTGCTGGTTAACGGTTGGACATGATGGTCTTAAAGGTCTCTTCCTACCAAAATGATTCTATGATCAAAGTTTGAGATACAGACTCTTCCCATATGTAGTATGGTTATGGTTTGGTTGATGACTTTTGCCCCCTCAATGCTCAAAGAAAAATAGGTTATCTAATTAAACATACTCATTTTTCTCCTTTTTTCCTTTTTTTCTTTTTTTTTTTTTTAACTTAAATACTTGGATCATTTTCAGCCTAAAGTGATCTTCCCTGTTACCTATATCTGAAATCTATCAAATCATGGGTCCTGTTGATATATTGTTCAGCACCTTCCAGTGAGGACACCTATAGGTCTTTATCTGACAGTCTCATTTGGCAGGGTGAAACTTTTCCTCTCCACTTCCCTCAGAAGTGTCTTTCCATATTTGCCTTGCTTTTAAATACTAATTTATTGGCTTGCTGTATCTTGGCACTGATTGTTATTACAGGATAACATTATTATCACTAATAATCTTTGCTAATAGCCTTTTAATATGACTACTATCTTAAAACTTTAAA
This sequence comes from Galbula dea, assembly GCA_013399015.1. Lineage (NCBI taxonomy): Eukaryota > Metazoa > Chordata > Aves > Piciformes > Galbulidae > Galbula > Galbula dea. The sequence continues at coordinate 274,301 of VWZX01000464.1, forward strand.
CATCACTGAGCTCTGGGAAGCCACTGTTAAGTCATTGAGACTCAGACTCCTAAGACAATTGGGCATAGCTAGGTATTCCACTATAACTATTTTATTAGTGATAACATTTTTCACTGAGTAAGTTACATGAGTACAAGCCTTTTCTAGAATAAGACATTGGAAGGTATCACACATTAGTCACATCTTCTGACATATAGGAAGAAGCTATCCCCCTCTTGGTCTNAATATCATTATATTATATTTTAAGAAAAGGGGTGGAGTTACAGAAAGACCTTACCCCTGGAGTCTCATGCATTAACCAGGTGGTCTTGAAAAGTCTCTTCAGTCCTATTAGTCACACTTGATAATATCAATTAAACAGAAGAAAAATAAATAATATTCATGGAGAAATTACAGTGGGCCATGATTGCTGGAGAATTGCCATTTGGTGGCTCCTTTCTAATCTGACTTTAAACGTTAATGTCAGCAGCACATTCAAAATTACACAGCTTTAAAATGTAATTTTAATACAGAGGGATAGAGGAAGACACACACAGTTTGGAAATGGATGGTTTCAAGATTTTGTTTGTGTTCTATGAAGTGAAGGTAAGGGAGCATTAATGTAGTATCACATCAGTGGGAAAAGGAAGCATTATCCTGTGCTAGACTAAAGCGTGAATCTTTAAAGAATTACTTAACTGGATGACATCACCATTAGGCAAACCTGGAACAGGTCTAAGCCTTTAAAAATTCTGCCACCTCAAGAAGAGCATCACAGTGGGTTTTGACCTCTGAAGAGGCTGAGGGCACAAAGGGCAAATATTCCGAGAGGATGAAAAATCCTGCAAATTACAACAAAGGAAAGATAACCTTGGCTGTACAGTAGATGCTGACAGAAAGCAAAACTGCCTGAATTATAACCATGATAATTTGTTAATTTTAATTATTTATAAGGAGATGACGGACGAGTTCCCAAAAATCTTTCTATTAAGAATTCTCAGTATAAATCTCTCTGATATACTGCAATGCTACTTCATCTCTGCTGCCAACCGCGCCGAAACGCATAAAGCTCCTCATTAGTTCACGCCTCCGCTTACAAGGATTGCTTTAACAAAGGGATCCAGTCTGTGCTAATGGCTCTTAGAATTAAGATGTGACTGTGGCAAAACAATAAATACCTCCATCTTATTAAACTGATTTGGTAATGGTAGTGCAGAGCTGCTTTGTGTTCCCTTTTCTCCACAAGCATTGTAGTTCAGGCAGAAAACCAGGGATGCACTCCGGAGAAACACATAATGAGGTCAGATGGAAAATCTTGTCTTGTTTCAGATATGAATTCAATCTATCCTTTCTTACATGTGAGGCAATACATACAGAAGGAAAACACTGCTGACATGTTTTAAACTTCACTGATGCTTAAAATGTTTTCAGCTGGTGCTTTTAATCTTCGCCTGAAAAATTATATATAGAATTAGTGGAGATAGCCATAAAAATCAGATTTTATTTACACATTGAACCTCTGCTTTTCATCTGAAGCTCACCTAGCACCACTGCTCAAAATCCTTCTGATAATACTATCAGTTAATACATGTCTAGCAAAGTGCAGGGAAAAAACCGACGTGCTAGATGCAAGGTTGTCACCTTTTCTGTTACTTCACCAAACTCCTGGGGGTGGGGAGTCCTCCAGATTTTACAGGCCAATGGGAGAGGGAAGGGTTCAAAAACTCTGGGAAAGCATACTGGTCTTGTAGCTAAAAACCAGGAGAACTGGAGTTCACCTGTCACAAGTAGGTACTTTGGTGCAAAACTATTCCCTAGAGCCATGCTTTGCTATTGAGCATAAGTCAGAACAATGTGTCAAGACTTGGAGCACAGCTCTTCAATGTCTAACACAACTCTTAGAGAAAGAGCTTAAAAAAAATCTGGTTGTCAGCATAATTTGAGTTTAAAATGATTTTAAAGGAATGTTTAATTCCTAATTAGCCTATTCACTGCATTATAATGTACATTTATATCCAGCAGTGAAGGAACCCAGGGTAACCTTTTTATGTAGCATACCTTGTATGCTATGTAACTGCCCACGGAAAACAACAAGGGTAGCTAAATTAGCTATGGCCTTTAACATGCACAGGTCACATTAGAGAGAGTGCTATCAAAAAATAAAAATAATAAAAAATAATTAAAAAATACTGAGCTGCACTCCACCAAAAAGGGACCATTCTTCTAACTCCAGCCCTGCTAAAGTGTGTCTGCCTGTAAGATGATAGATCAAGACTTAAACTAAGTTTGTACACCTCATTTTTGACTCTTTGGCATCCTTTGTTTCAGCAATCTCTAGGTGACACATCATGCTGAATACATATGTTTTGCATAGGGTTGGTAATGGTACAAGGATTTATGCTACATGACAATTTTAGTACAGAAGGGTTTTTAAAAGGGATGGGGGTCTGGCCCATGGTCCACCCTGGCAGCCAAATCACAGTACCTTTCTCCTCTCTCCAAAGGGACAATAATGTCCACATCTATTAAGGAAAAATGACACAGTGCTAAATAGTGAAAAAAATAAGATGAACACTGGGAGATGTGGCTCAAATGTCAACTACCACATCACCCTTAATATTTGTGAATGGTTTATATATCTCTGCTGCAGGAAGCTGTAAGAGTAAAAGGGAAATACACCATGAGTTCTATCATCTCAAAACTAGGAAACACTCTTCAGGTCAAGGGCTGAATGTCACTGCCCATGATTTTCACAGCAGTATAACCCTGACTCTGTGGATATACCAATTATAGGTATTTTCAGGACCTCTCTGAACTTTTCCTGCTAGTCTCTTTGCAAGGAGACTTAACTGTGAGCCAGAGCCTGAACTGGTCTAAATTGAGACAGTGGCACTGAACTTAAGTAAAGGTGAAATGCTTTAGAAATGCTGGTTCTGAGGATTCCAGGCACTGTCAAATTTTACAGGGCATTAACATTCGCATCCTACTTTCACCTTCTGTATTTCTAACTGGGTATGAAAAAAATACAATATAAGCAAGGATTGGCATGGCTCTGGGACTTCTCATAGCACAATTAATTTTTAAATTGAATTATAAAGAAGTAAAAATCTCAGAATTCATATAAAAACCACCATTATAGAAAATACTACTCTGAAAACATTTGTGCAGAGAACAAAAATGAACCACATTAATTTTCAGATCCTATAGCATTTATTTTTTGAGAGACAATAATTCTTGGAAGAGGTTTGCTTGTCACCCTATCAAAAGAAAAATGTGAATTACTATACTTAAAAAAAGATAAAAAACCACAACAAACCAGGTTGTTAATGTACTGCAAGATTGGATGTAATGTGAGATTGAAATACTTTACCATAAAAACATTATCCTTTATTTTGTAATTTTTATAAGAGAATTACAGATTAGCTACTGGCAAATAAACCAAGGATAAAAATGTGCTTCTGATCCCAAGAATAGTGGAAAGGTATGAAAAGGCAGGGTGAATAGGAAAAGAGCCAGCAATCATATCATCCGCCAACCACAATGATGTTATTTCATGAATCCATAAATTTGCAAGTGAAAATTGTACAGCTTTTTCTTGAATTTCACAGCTGTGCATTTGCAGCTTAAAAATATGTAACTTTTTCTTTCTTTTCCTTTTTTTTTTTTTTTTTTTTTTAAAATTGTGCACAAGTGTTTGTGGTTGTCAGCTAGATGTTCAGTTACTGCAGGGGAAAAAAAAATATAAAAAAACCCAGAATGGCAAAGCCCACATCAAGAGAGTCTCATCTGGTTGCTGAGCTGAAGATCACAGCCCAGCTGATTAAGTTGTCTGTTAAATGATGGAGCTAAAGTGTTTTGATTATTAAATGGTGTAAACTGATCAAAGCAGTGCAAGACAAACCTTTTTGGCACAAGCTAACATGCCTTTCTCAATGAGGAGAAAAGTTCTTCAGTCACAAAATGTAAGCCCCTCTGCATGATAACATGATTAACTCTTTGTTTACTGGAAAACAAAAAGTCCTTAAGCATTTATTCTGAAACACAACTACCTTTTCTCTATAAGGAAAAAAAAAACCAAACACCACAACAAAAAAACCCCAGAAAACAAAACAAACTGAAACAAAAACCCCAACCAGCCAACCAAAAAAAACCCAAAAAACCCTCCAGAAATACAGACCTCACCAGTTCAGAAAGAAATGAAAAACAGGTACAATATCCATGACAGAGAATGCTTCTATATCTGACTGAACAGAATTACAACTGTTTCTTAGACAGACACAACCTTTTTTCTCTGCTTTGACTTGTTCTGAACCATTAACTAAAATAATCATGGGATCATGGGACAGCAGCTTTTGCAAGACTTCTATTTACAGGAAAAAAACTGTTTTTTTTTTTCCCCTAAACTGTTCTCTTTAGATATGTTTGTCAATCTAAAAATCTGAGTTACAGTTTTTGAAAGGTCTCTGTTCTCTAAGTGGCTTTTGAAAACAGATAGTAAGTACTCAGCATTTTATGTGATCTTTTTAGAGCCTTGAAGTATACACACAAAATACCCTGGAATATGTTTAAGTATCTTTATGTATGTACAGAACAGCACTAAATATTCACATGGACAGAAAGGAAAACATCACTTACTCCCTTATTGTACTAGGGATAGGGAGGTTAAGACACTGAGTTGAAGTCTGAGAAACCTTATTTGGTGCAAGAACAGAAAAGAAGAGTGGAAGAAAGTGGATTTAAGCTAGTGTTGTGTTACCTGCTCAGCTAAAAGCTGGTCATTTCAGTAGGTGTCTATCTGAGTTTAGGTTACCTCTGGTGTATCCCTGTGCACTTAAAAATATTTATACACTGGATGTTTAGAACTGTGGAAATCTTTATAAAAAGGTCAAGCTTCCACAAAGAAAAAGAATTAATATATTGCAACATATCTAATATCTTGGTATATGTCAGACATATACCAGATACATATGTGCATCCTTTTACCTTACCAATGCTCACTAAGACTCATAGACCTGAGGAAACTCCTCCAGCCCAAGGATTATTGAAAGTCATATAAGATTATGCATAAAAAATACCTTATTAATTTAATAAACTTTTTTTAGTAGTGCTTATAAGTATAGTTTCAATGCTTTCTTAAGTCATTATGTGAAAGTGTATTATTTCTCATCCCTACACTGGGTGTAATGAAACCAAACTGATCAGATCACCAAAA
>VWZX01000464.1:284491-295880 GCA_013399015.1 Galbula dea
TTAATGAGTTGTGACAGATGCTGGGCCATCACCTTTAAGGTGGAGTCCTGTAAAGGGACATTAAAAAATAAAAAATAAATCAAAGGCATCCCACAGATGAACTCCTGCTTGAAACTGCAAGAAGAACAGTTGCCTTAACATAAAATTTGCTGGTAAAAACTGGCAAAAAAAACTGGCAAAAAAAAAATCTTTTGAAAAAATCTCTGGAAAATCTTTTCTGGGGGAGGACACATAGGATAATGCAAGGAAATTATCTTTTTCCTTATCTCTAACTATTTTTTCTTTCTACAGGCATCACTATCACAATGTTGACATTGCTTCTCAGGACCAATGCCCAGGAAAGTTACTATTTTTGGCAAAACCTGGATTTTCCTGTACAAAAACTGGTCTGTTGATTACAGTAAGGATAAGCCTGAAAGAAGCCACATGCTGAGGTAAGCAGGTCAATGTAAGAAAGTATAGAAGTCCTAGAAGTAGATCCTGGGACATATTCCCATACTCATAGAAGATGGTGAAGAGAATGACCCCTAATTTTATGTTAACATACGTATACAAACCAATACATTAAATATATAAATATATATATATATGAATGTACAGAGAGACTATATATGTTTTACAGGCACACTCTGGAAATACTACTATAATGTATTTAAATATGGATTTCAGCATTATTAGCCTTTTGTACAGATAACCAGCAAGTCAAATTGTCCATTTATTTCTTATCCAGACTCTCTCCAGCTGGTAGGTCTTATTTCACTTCCTGGCAGAGGTATTTTACTTTACCCAACATACGAGAATTCTGACTTCAAATCTGTTTATATTTCCATTCCTATGACTCCTTACATTAATCACAACTAGATGCAGTATGAGAAATCTGTCCCTCCTCACAGAATTACAGAATAACAGAATGTTAGGAGTTGGAAGGGACCTCAAAAGATCATCTAGTCCAACCCCCCTGCCGCAGCAGGATTCCCTAGACCAGGTCACACAGAAGCGCATCCAGATGGGTTTGGAATCTCTCCAGAGAAGGAGACTCCCCAAACTCTCTGGGCAGTCTGTGCCAGTGCTCTGGCACCTCATCTGGTAAAAAACTTTTTCTTGTATTCACACAGAACCTCCTGTGTTTCAGCTTACAGCCATTGCCCCTTGTCCTCCTTTACATGCTACAAATTAGGTGAGTCTTTTCTGGACATTACAGCTCTGCTATCCAATAGTTATGTGTTGGGAAAGAGTTTCTCTCCGTTCTGTCATTTTCTTAACCAAAGACCTCAGCACTCTGGAACTGAATTTCCACTTAAATCGCTGTTCCTTGCCTGTTTGGTTATTGTAATTGAATGGAAAAATCAATGAACCACCAGTGTGTAAAAGATTCCATTGAAAACCATTTCAAGGCTACTTTAAAAAACAGATGAAAATCATGATTTCAGAAAATTGTACTTGAACCAGCATGTCCAAGGGATCAGATTCTGATGACAGACATGGGGGTGCAGGTTTCTGTCTTCTCTGAAGCAAAAACTGATTGATGAGCCCACAGGTCCACCTCTCAGGCTGAGAGTGCTACAACAAGCCCATCTCGGGTGAGAGCAGGAAAGAGTGATGTAACAAGTTTAAGATGACAAAGTAGCTCCCTTGGTGGTGAGGCATTGATAGTACTTTTACCATCAGTGTTTCCACTGGAGATCTGGCCAGAGGACTGTTGCTTTGGTGCCTCTGAACATGATGCTTTCAGGGGAAAAATCAGCAAACAAAGCTCTGTGGCCATCAGGGATTTGAACAGCCTTTCCTATTCTCCTTTAATAATTTAAATTTACCAGCAGAATAATGTCTCAGCATGTTTGCAATGCCAAGTATCTCAGAAGGGGAGTATTTTACACAAAATATTTGGTACCAGTTGAACTCTTTCCCAGTTCCTTATACATTCATCCTCTGAGCTCTTTGGCACAGTGGTACCACAGTGTTCGATATTGCTGCACTTCAAAGAGGGGTCAGAAATTAGTAGACAATATTTTTGCAGACAGTTCTCACAAAATCCTTTCCCTACAGTTATTTACTAGAAATCCAAAGAGACAAAGTGGAAAAAAAAAAGAAATGTCTTGCACAGAAATATTTCCATGTGAAATCTTCTCCTTGATGTTTGGACTCACCAAGGTGGTGGACATCAAATTTGTACTGAAAGTGATCATATGACCACAAAGGAGGCAGAAGGTGATACAACCACACCCCTTAGAGCCACAGTTGCCCATGGACACACTTATTATGTGTTAAATGATGTTGTGGTGAGAAGAGAAAATCACAGATTAGTGAATGTAAAACACTTGCTTTATGTTTATTTAATAGGCTCTGCTTACAGAAAGCAGCATGGGACAATATTTTCAGTCCCTTTTCTGGATTGCAGGTACAAAAGTAATTAAACATGACCGAAAGGATCCAGCTGTGGTATTGCTAGCTAGAATCATGTATGTGTGGGTAGTTACTTCAACTGTGATGTAAGACATAATACCTAGAAAACAGTGAAGTATTATTTAATAAGTTTAGGTTTGGGGTTTTATGCTAGTTGATTGGTTATTTGTTTGGGTTTTGTGTCAGTTGATTGGTTGTTTGTTTTAAAGTAACAACACCTCACTAAAAAACTCTCATAATTTTTAAATACAACTAGTCTTATTTTGATTTTTTTAATCAGTTCTTTTTTACAAATAAATTTTTCATCAAGCTGACATCATATCTCAAGTTCCAGGTGTGTAAAAGCAAAAGTTGTATATTCTTCTGGTTTTGTTGTATTTTAATCTGTGGCAGTCTTCTTTCAAAGATTTTAGGTGCTCACTCAGATTGCATCCAAAACAATATCACATGGTTCATTTGTCTAATATAATTTTAATTTACACTACAGAGTGCCAAACAATAGATGAATTGTTTGTTTCACATTCACAAAGCCACGCTGGATTTCAAATCACTGATTGATTACCCATGAATTTGACTCCAGACATTCTGAAGACAGAAATTAAATAAATATATTATTCTACATTATTAGTTGCAAATTTTGACCTCTTCTTTAGTTTACAATAATTACTTTTATTGGAAGTTTTGGTAAGAAACAACATTTCTAAATATTTAGTCTGAAGCATGTAATATTGTTCAGCTAATAGAATTTATTAATCAGATTCAGACAGTTTTAACACATGGAAAGAAAAAAACACATGCCAAAATGAAAAAAAAAAATCTCACAAAACATGCAAAAAAAAGATTTCCTGTTTCTTTTGGCAAGCTGATTTTAGTTTGTGTGGTTTGGGGGTTTCTGTTTTGTTTTGTGTAGCACTAATTTGCATTTGACTTGAATAAGCAACTGATGGTACTGCCAGTGAGTAGTGTATTAGATGTTTAGGTCTCAGTCCCATCCAGCCTAGACAAACAACTGCATGTATCTTGTCCATGTGGCATTAGGCCCTGAAGGAGATTTAGTGGCTTTTTCAGGAGAAAGAATAGATGCTTAGAGTGAGGTAAACTTTGTATTTCCTCTGAGACACCAATGATTTATAGGTAGCACAGACTATCCTGTCAGGTCTCTCGCAGGATAAAGGAAGTGAATTATTTAGGTGGTGATATTTTAAGATTATATGAGCTACATCACCAAAAAACCTACTTCATTATTACTACTTATCATTCCCTCCTTGATAGAGTCATGAGGAACATCAGCTTATGCTGCATGGTTTTACAAGATCTTGTCTAGGCAACAGCCTATCACTGCCTTCATATGTTTTCTATCACCACTGCCCAGGAATGAGCTCTCTTTCTTTAAGCATGACCATCAGTAAGGTGGACTCTATTTTTGGCTGCATGAAAACACATTATTTATTTCTATCTAACACACCAGCACATGGAGACTGACTTTTTGTCACTGTCCTACATTACCTTCACTATTTACCACTTTCCCACTCAAGCAGCTATTGCTTAATGTTCTTGTATTTTCATCAGCTATCAATATAATATTAAATTATATTGGGCTAAAAACTAATATCTAAGCTCCAACAAGACCAAAGATATTTTTGGGAAAAAATATAGATTTACAATTTTTTTTTACATTTAGCAGTAAATCAGCTTGTAATCAGTCATCTCTGATTATATTCCATATTCCATAGAATTATCATAGAATTGTCAGAATTGGAAGGGACCTTCAAGATCATCTAGTTCCAACACCCCTGCCTGGAAGGGACACCTTCCACTAGGTCAGGTTGCCTGGAGCCCCATCCAGCCTGGCCTTAAAAGCTTCCAGGGATGAGGCTTCCACAACCTCTCTGGGTAACATGTTCCAGTGTCTAACCACCTAACAGTGAAGAACTTCCTCCTAATGTCTAATCCAAATCTACCCTCCCCTAGCTAACATCCATTTCCCCTGGTTCTGTCACTATCTGACCTCCTGAAAAGTCCCTCACAAGCTTTCTTGTAGGCCCCCTTCAGATACTGGAAAGCCACAATAAGTTGTCCTTGGAGCCTTTTGTTCTCCAGACTGAACAACCCCAATTCTCTCAGTCTTGATTTATAATATTCGATTCCTGCAGTCAAGTACAGTGTATGAATCAGTAACAGGCCCAAAGAGTATTTCTTTCAGTAAACTACATAGAAAAATGAAACATTATAAAAACATTAGTATGACAAGATATTGTTTTGATAAATATATGTTAGTTGACATACTACCCTCCTTTAATGTCTCATTAATGTTTTTCTAATTGTTCTACAATATGTATTCCATTGTTTTACCCTAAAAATAGTGTCATCTCAACAGGTTTAGGGATGTTCATATCAAAAAGTTTGTCATTCCTTAAATGTTAGTACCAGATTAAGTTTCCTTCCATATTCTTTTTTCCTGATTTTCTAAGATTTACAAAACTGAACAGAAGTTAAATGGATCTTCTATTAGACTAAGTTGTTTGGCAGCTGCTTTCACAGTCCGCATAATTCTTTAAAGGAAAAGTAAATTCCTTGTTATAGGGTAAGAATACACTCTCTAGGTTTTCCTTCCAAGATAACCCAGAAATTTTTAATGTCTATTTCTGTTTTTTTCTGTATTACAAAGAAATCTATGATCTCCCTTTAGTAGAAGATTAGGATTATATATTTGCCTGTCTTTTCCTAATCTACAGTAAAAAAATATAGCAAATATTTATCATATTTAATTTGTGTTCTTCTGCTCATTGACACTTTAACAATGTAAAGTTCCTTATTTTCCAAATTGTGGGTTTTATTTTGTTTTTTTCTTTCATTTCACTAGCATATTCTTCAACTGATGGAACAGGAACACTTTTTTTTACTTACTTTGCAAGACTCTTCCAAAAATTTTCTCCAGTATTGCCTGCTGTTCCTATTTGGATGAAGTTAATGTCCTCTGAGATCCCAGAGATACATCTTTTCTTCAGAAGTCTCCTGAGTTCTGGAATTCATCTATAATTGAGATTTATTACATGAAGTGCTGTTACATGTGTCAATATTAAATTTAAAAGTAGCTTTTTGTTAATCCTTAAGTCGATTGTGCTTCTTCTGCCCAGCATAATACATTTGCCATGGTGGATCATCACCATTCTCCTCTGTAAACCAGTCTGTTTATGTTATGGTTTATACTGATGCAATGTGTTTTGGAGAATTCAAGGACTTTACAGAGCCATGGAGTGTAAGTTATCAATATTATACAAGACAGTCAAACATATTTGATTTAAATAACTTAAAAAGCCAATATATTAAAAACTTATTAACCAAGAAAGTGATTAACAGAATATGAAAAATGTGTATGACTTTAACAGATCTTGCAGTGTTTGTGAGATCAAATGGAATTTCTGGGAAATAAAAGCCAAAAAGGAAAAGTAGCAGACATCCAGAACATGAACAGATATCTTCTCACTCTCTGCATTAGTTTTTGACTGCCTAATTTCTCAAGTTTGTTATATTACAAGGTTAATCATGGAGAAATTTTCTACAGAACTAGAGGCTCATGGTCTTGGTAGTTGAAACCCCCGTGGTACTGACTACATTTACTCTTGTAACATGTCAGTGGTGTTCATACGTGGGCTACAGCTGAACCTTGATTTATGAGGGAAGATGCAGGACCAGAAGATTAGAATATTGAAGAATATGAAGTGGACTTAGAATCATGGAATCATTTTAGTAGGAAGAGACCTCCAAGAACATCAGGTCCAACTGTTAGTCTGCACTGCCAGTTCACTACTAAAGCATGTCCCTCAGCACCACATCTCCATGTCTTCTAAACCCTCCAAGGATGGTGACTCCAGCACTGCCCTGGGTAGTCTCTTCCAGGGCTTGACAACCCTTTTGGGGAAGAAATTGTTCCTAATGTCCAACCTAAAGATTCCCTGGCACAACTTGAGGCTGTTTCCTTTTGTCCTTTCACTTGTTCTTTTGGAGAAGAAACCAGCTCCCACCTGCCTCCAACCATCTTTCAGGGAGTTGTAGAGACTGAGAAGGTTTCCCCTGAGCCTCCTTGTGTCCAGACATGCAATTCCAGTTTGCTGCTTCTCAGCAAACTTGTGCTCTAGACTCTTCATCAGATCATTGCCCTTCTCTGAACACACTCCAGAACCTCAATGTCCTTCTTGGAGTGAGGAGCCCAAAACTGAACCCAGGATTCAAAGTGTGACTTCACCAGTGCCCAGTCCAGAAGGATGATCCCTGCCCTAGTCCTGCTGGTCGCATTATTACTGATCCAAGCCAGGATGCTTTTGGTCTTCTTGGCCAAATGGGCACATTGTTGGCTCAGCTTCACTCTTTCTTTATCTTCTCTTTCTGCAGAGTAATTGAGATTTCCAGGGTCATTAAGGGAAATGACCTCTAGAAGGCAGTTTCCCACAGCAGATTTCTGGCTTTGCTGTTTCTCAGCATCCCTCTCCAGAAGTCTGGCATAAGTAAAATTCCTGAAGAAAAGGAAATCAATATGCAAACTGCTTTGAAAAAAAAAAAATTAAATCTGTTTTTCAAGGATAAAAGTCAACATAGGAAGCTTTAGTGGTAACTCCACAATATGATAAAGGTTGGGAAAGGATGTCCAAATAATACAGGTATAAAAGTTGTCTTTAAACTACAGTATAGACAAATGACTGAAGTTTAATTGATCATGAGGCCTGAGGGGATACTGAGAGCCCTGATTTCTGGCCCATACTTTTACACATCCCTTTTTCTTCAGTAATGGCTGTAATAATGTCAGGAAGCACAGTTTTAGTATATGAATAAAAATACAACAGTTATGTCAGAACTGCAAAAAAAATGACAACTTGCCTTGTATTTCCACAAAATAAACAAAATCCATATTTTTACAATTTTTGAATTGTCTTAGATTTTCCTTTAAAAAGCTTTCTTTGTGTTTTTGTTCTCTTCTATGAAATCTAAAAGGTTTTATTTCTTTTTTTTTCCCTTAAACTTATGATGAAATGCTGTGAAACTTCAGTAGCAGCAGTGCAGCCCTTCTGTCCCATATAATAAGAGACAGATGCATCTTGCACACCAAGCCATCAGTCTGCATGAAATCAGTGCACATAGTGGACTGATCCATTATGAACTTTTTCCTCTTTTATTTTTTTTTTTTTTTCATTTCTAAATGTATGTCAATATGATTATACAACTAACATTTGATGATGAACTGGGTTTCAATGGCTGTGGAAAATACCTATACATAGTGAAAAGTTTCCAAACCAGCTATAAATCACCAGAAGCCAAAACCTCTGTAAAAATTAAAGTAGTAACTGCACTTCTCAGTGCTTTCTGTTTAAAGCTTCTACTTCCCTTCCCTGACAGTACCTTATTACTATTAACTTACACACTCTCCTACAAAACATTTTCTTACAAAGGTAACCACAGGTTCTGGATTTTTCCCTTACCTTTAGCTGGATAAGAAGAATGTTCCATAAATGTTCAACCATAATTTATAATTACATCTTTTAAAAAGTGGTTGCTTTTTTTTTTTTCCTTTGCTAAATACACATTGACCAAATACCATTATGAGCAATATATTATCTCATTTATTTTGGGGTAGATACACATGTATCTATATATCACATGTGTATATAAATATATCTCACATACTTAACAGATATAAGAGATTCTTATGCAACATGTATAAGAAAATTAATAGACCCAGGGGGTAGATAAGACATATCATAAAAGCAGATAACAGATACAAGATTGTACAAAGAACACCATGTAACTAAAATTCTATCACAAAGAACTTTTCAATACCCCCAAACAAGGCAATTAATTTGGTAATAATAGGTGATATTAATCAATCACATCTTCTGTATTTAGGTAGTACAGTCCCATTTGAGGAAATAATGCTTTGGCAGCAGTAGGAATAACGAAGCAACAACTTTGTATTCTTGTCTGGTCCCCATTTCTTTTCAGGCCTTCTGCTGAGGGACGTTACGTTACGCGCAGAAAATGAACATTATCACCATCTGTTGGCTGCTTGGTGATGTATACAGAATGAGGCTACAACTCAGCTCCTAAAAGCAGGTGCCTGTATTTAAAGAAAACAACAAAAAACTCAAAAGAGCCCTAACTGCCATACTGAGTAGTGTTATAAGGAGTGAGGCCCAGGGCTGGGCTGTTTTGATGAATTAAGTACCTCTCCCACCTAGAATAATAACAGGATAAGTGGGTCAAAGGAATCCTGAAACACTGGGCTAGGAGGATGAGGCAGTGGGGATGGAGAAAGGAGCCACATTTGTTCAGAACAAGGCAGGTCTGAAGCTTTCAGCTTCTATTTGTTAACTGCCAAGACCAAAACAAAAGCACCCTGGTTTTTACCAGATAGCTTGCAAGAGCAGCAAATATTTTAATTAAGAGTCTGAGTCAAGACTCATTCAGCACACAAGGTCCAGTTCCAGCTTCCAGAGCTATAGAGTTATTGTGCGTCCTCTTTTTCCTCCACTCCTCTCTTGTTCAAATCCTGTTGTAATTCAGCAGCACAGTACACAGAAAAATGTATTGCAGCTACACAGCTTTAGAATGAAGTAAATATGTAATGGGCATTTACATGACAGTGAATGATTAGGGTGACTTGAATTTCAGGCACTACAGAGAAAACTTACAATTAAAAGTAGCATCTTTAAACTTAAACCTCACAATTAAATGCAGTATCCTTACACGTAAAACCTACAGTCCTAGGGAAATACTATCAGAATTAGTCCTTAGTAAAGACTGTTTGCAGACTAAAATAATTATAATGGTGACTTAAGGAAACAAAATCTTATCCTAGAGGTCTAATGTGAGTAATTTTTATAAATAAAAATCAGACAAAAACTATGGAAAAAAATTCAGGAAACTAGCAGAAGGATGTCAGAGAGCTGAAAGAAAGGCAACGTAGACTGAGAATTAAGAAACAATTCCTAATGTAGATTCTTGTAGGGTTTTTTTGTGGTTTGTGGTGGTTTTGGGTTTGTTTTGGGTTTGGGTTTTTGTTGGTGGTGGAGTTTGGGTTTTGGTTTCTTTATTTTGTTGAGAGGTTTTGTTGGTTTTGTTTTCTTGTCTTTTTTTCTCATGATAGCCCCATAGGAAACAAACCCTAGTATTGGTTATGGAAAGACAGGTCTAATAAGATGCTTGATCACAGAATTATGTAAAGAGGATGAGAACTATGGCCTTTTTATTTTTGGTCTTTTCAGATCCTGTCCCTGAGGAGTGTTTCAGATTTTCACAAGTTACTAACTGGGAGCTAATCAATTTTTCAAAACACTTAGGAGTTTTCAGAAGGATGACATTAGTTACTTCTGCTGAACAGTCTCAGGAATGACTTCCCTAATGATTGGAGATTACAAAATAAAAATATAGATCTGAGAAAGAAGTTTGCTAGAGGTATTATACACAATTTGCTCATTTTTATAAGTAAACACCAACTCATGCAGCTGGAAAGGGTGATCAGTATAATTCTATATACTGGGAAAATAAGTGATTCCCTCTTCTCTGAAGTAGTCTCACTGCTGAAGTCTGTATGTGTCAGCTCTCAAGCATACTTCATTAGCTTGTTTATATTGGAAAACAATAGACATTAGAATAGATGTTAGTCTGGATATGTGTTCTTGACAGAAATGTGAAGAATTATACTTTGGATTGAAGTACATATTAAAATATCTATTGAAAATAACAATAGCTTGATATCTAAACCTAAGAAATCCATTTCAATCTAAAATTTGGCTTCTTAAAATACCTAAAGTGCATAGAATTAACATCATAAAGTTAAAACTCTTAAGTATTGTCCTACTTAAAGAGGACCACTGGAATATGTCATTTTCCTCCACAGTAAACTATTTGTGTTTGCTCTCAAATATGTAATATTCACTTAGAAAGTGATGTTACGCCATTCCCAGTTGTTACACTCATCACATTTCTCCCTCCCTAATCCTGTTCTTTGAATTAAAGGGAAAAAAAAATAACAAAGAACAAAAAGAAAAAATCTGCTGAGCACTAATTATTTAACCTTACCTCCTACCTACTTTCTCTCTTTATTCTGAGGTTTCTTAAGGGCTATAATGAGCTGTCCCCATACAAACAGGCCAAATTAGTGGATAATTACTGCTGGGTCTGTGAATGTTCTCACTCCTCCTTTCTTACAGTTTCACAACATTACCAGAATGGTCTGTCACCTCCCTACCAATTAGGCACAATTACCACTTTATAACATTAGTGGTGGCAGGCTTATTATGTTGGAGGATATGTAAAAGTAAGGGAGGGTTAGGGTGAGTGGGCAGTGAATTGGGCCAGAGGAGGTCATTATCACACTGATAACTTTCGCAGTTCTAGCTTTATTTTCTTTCTTTTCTTTCTTTCTTCTTTTAAATTTCTTGTCAAAAACTGTATGTACAGAAAGGGAAAAATGAAGTTGATTTTTTTGATTTGATTTTGGTTATTTATTGATTTATTTGAAGATCAGGACAACAACAGGGGGATTCTCTGCCAGGCAGAGGTATTGGAACTGGATGATCTTTAAGGTCCCTTCCAACCCTGTCAATTCTATGATTCTATTTATTTATTACATAGCCAACCATCCTCACTTCTTCCTTCTGCAGGTTTCCCAGGTGGTGGCGCTAACAGTTGCCCAAATTTGTTTTTTCTTTCACCCCCCAAAAAAGATATCTTATGGCTTATAGAAAAGGATCTCTTTGTCTGGTTTTATCAGGCTAAAGTAGATATATTAACTATGTCGTGTCAAAGGGAGTTACACTGACCTCAGAGTGCACCAAAACATTCCCTTCCAATCTGTATTTAAACAAAGGAGTTCAGGTCAAGATAAATCTATGTTACATGCTCAGAGGAGGGTAACTTCTAATCTTTTATAAACAGTACTATATATGTAATTAATTTCTGCCTTCCTTGAAATCTGCCCTTCCCCCCCCCC
>VWZX01000464.1:295932-311259 GCA_013399015.1 Galbula dea
ACAGCCTAAACCAAGCCCCACCAACCAAAAAACAAAAGGAACAAAACAAAACCCACATCCTGGGATTTCCTTTTTTATCTTATAAGACAGATAAAAGGAATCTTTAATACTGTCTGCTTTACAAGGTACAATTTTGAGAGTGAAATGACTCTCAGAACCTATAAATAGAGGAAACCACAGTTTATTTGCTGGTCTTGAACATATAGTCTTCAATGATTCACGTTAGAAAATCCTCCATCAACCCATTTCTCTCCTCCTTTCTCAGCTCTTCTGATGATTCCAGTGGTAATTACAGGATATTTACTTACAAATAATGATAGAGAAATTACAGTGTTTTGAATGCTGAGCATTGGGCAGGCTTATTTGTTTTAAAAACACTATGGAAAATGTTACAAAACTCTGTAACCACAGTGGGACTAAGCAAGCCTTTTCTATGCAGGTGCAGTAATCTTACCAAAAGTTACCACCTTTCATTAAGAATTACAGTCCAACAAACCTGCAGTTGTTTGTTCATCTCTATCTTCCTCTCCTCTTTTAACCTTTTTAATTGCTATTTTTATTATGGGTTTATTTCAGATGCAACTATCACTTATGGAGTCTTCTACCTCTGTTGGCAGCCAATGAGAATCTCTGACTTATGCTGATCCTTGGCAAGTTGGATTTTTCAGTAGAAGGGGAATGGAAAAAGATCAAGAGGGTAAAAGAACTGGGCAGAGTGAAAGACAGGTGGAGAATATGGTGTCTTCTCCAAACACAATTTGAATAACACCATGAGATTATCTTTTCATGGCAGATTCTCCATCATTGCTCATCAAGTGTCAAAGTATCTCAGATCTTTCTTCTGAAGTTAGAAAGCCATAGACTTACCTGTTTGTGCCCAGAACAGCCTCTCATTTGTTCACCTGCCTCCAGTTTTAAGTAAGAGTGAAGGGAAATATCCCAAAGTGTTTTTACATTATCAGACTATACTGATTCAATTGCTTTAAATATCAGACATTCCTTCTCCAATGTTAAAAGTTAAAGCATTGCAATGGCATAATGTTTGGAAAAGTGATGTTAAGCTCCTTTGAGTGTCTGAGAGGAAAGTCCTATGAACACATTAGATAATTGTTTTTCAGCTGATGGAGGCATGTTCACTTATACCATGAAGTAGTATGGAGTGCATACTCCACTTCCTGGAGTGCAAGCAAGTATATCTGTGGGGGAAGATTTGTATTACCTAAAAGTCAACAGCAAACTCATTTCAGCAACTCCCAGATCTTACTCATTCATTCAGCATCAAAAATTTGTCTTCTGAAAGGACTGTGCAACTAGCCAAGCAACTGTGCAGCAAGTCATGAGGTTATGAAAACAGACAAAAAGTAAAAGCAGCAAAGCTATAGACTATTTCAGCTCTATATCATGTAAGATTCAAAGCTCAGGATATGTAAATAAGTAGTTTTGTTCAAGTGCTTGCATCCATTGACAGCCACTCTTTCGGTGTGGCTGTCAAGCCAATTCCTTATCCAGCGAGTGGTCCATCCATTGAACCCATATTCCACCAGCTTGGAGACCAGGATGTTGTGCAGGACAGTGTCAAAGGCTTTGCTCAGGTCCAGGTCAATGATGTCACTTGCTCTTCCCCCCTCTGCTGATGTCGTGACGTTTTCCTAGAAGGCCACCAAATTTGCCAGGCACAATTTACCCTTGGTGAAGCCATGTTGATTGTACCAAATCACCTCTTCATTATCCTTCTGCCTCAGCAGTGCCCTCAGGAGGATCTACTCCGTGATCTTACCAGGCACAGAGGTGAGACTCACTGGCCTATAGTTCTCTGGATCATCCTTCTTCTGCTTTTTAACAATGGGGGTTATGTTTCCCTTTTTCCAGTCAGTGGGGACTTCACCAGACTGCCATAACTTTTGGAATACAATAGAGAGTGGCTTAGCAACCTCATCTGCCTATTCCCTCAGTACCCGTAGGTGTATCCCATCGGATCCCATGGACTTGTGAACTTTCAGGTTTTTCAGGTGGTCAGGAACCTGATCTTCACTTCCCACAGGCAGTTCTACCTTCCCACCCCTGCCATTATCTTCGTTGACTTTTGGGGGTGTGGCGGGAGTCCTTGCCAGTGAAGACTGAAGTAAAGAAGCTGTTGAGGGTTTGGCCTTCTCCATATCACCTGTCACCTGTTCTTCCATTTATTTTCTGAGGGAGCCCACACCTTCCCTAGTCTTCCTTTCTCCATTAATATATCTGTAGAAATTTTTACTATTCCCCTTGATCTCCTTGGCTAGATTTAACTCCCACTGAGCTTTAGTTTTCCTAACCAATTCTCTTGCTCTCCTGACATCTTCCCTGTATGCCCCCCATTTTATCTGTCCCTTTTTCCACTCTTTGTACAGATTGTTTTTACAAGACAGTGTGTCCAGAAGCATCATGTTCATCCAGGTGTAAATCCAGAAACATTTTTTGGAGGGTGGGTGCCAGGCAGAGGAAAGCACTCCAGAAAAAAGAAAGAGAAAAGAGAAAAAGCAAATAATCTAATTAACTTTTCTTCCATGTGCCACCTTATTCTCCACTACTCCATGAGCAAGAGGGAACTTATCTCATTTTTCTTTCACAGTGTTTTTGTTTTTAGACAAGAGTGGCCTTCCCCATCACCTGAGTTTTCGCAAAATTTGTCAGCAAAGTCAGCTTCATTCTGGAAACACCTGGAAAAGCACCATCTCTGCTGTATGTTTTAAGTGGAAAGCTTCAACTTAGACCTCAACAGAGTAATGTGTAAAGATCTCTCCCACCTCTTTCGTGGCCCCATGTTTATGATCAGGTATTTTTGGGAATTCTTTTGTGTGTTTTAGACGTAAAGTTAAATCTTAGGAAACTTAGAAACAAAATAGGGGAAAAACATGATGAACCATTTGGTGCAGAATCAGAACTACTTCTCTTTCTCCACTTGAAATGAAGGAAAACAGTTATTATGGATGAAAATCATATTGTTCACTGAAACACCTAAAATGCTTATACTTATCTAAGAGGTCTATTTAAAACTTTTCAAACTGGAAATGTCCTAAGAACAAATATTCCTGTAAGATCTTAACAGTACCTGGGCTTTGACTAAGAGTCAGAAGTAACAGAAGTCATGGTCGTGCTTGTGTAGTAATTCCATTTCTGGTCTTCAACAAAAAAAATCAAATTTTGAGATTTGTTGATAAAAAGTTAAACAGAAGAAAATCTTTACTTCCTTTCTACTTATAGCATATGTTGTGCTCTTGTAATTTGTTGCAGTGCTGGAGATAACTTATGCTTCTACAAATTGATCTTTTTTTTCCAGAAGTATTCAAAATTTCAGATTCAGCCTACAAATCCTGTAGTTCCTGGTTGGTTGTGTTTTGTGGTTGTTGTTTAAGATCCACCAGAGAGTATTTAGCTTTTTAGATTGGTAGTAAACAATTGTCTCTCATAAATAAATCTGATGACTGTTTTGGTACAGATACAGGAAGATTGGCACCTTCAGACAAACTCCTGCTGGAATTAATGTGGCTGTTGGCAGACATGGTAAAAAAAGAAACTGCACCAACCACTTTAAAGACAATTTTTACTAAATACATGCAACATCCCCGTATACATATGGACACTTTATTATTGCTATGGATGAAGAGTGTCCTAGCTGGGTGAGTTAGTAGGAAATTACTAGGTTAGTTGGGAATTACCAGGCTTTCCTACAGATGTCAAGAAGATCCACATATGGTTATTGACCAGAGACAAGTCAGTGAAGGTCTAGAGTCTATAGGGGGTGTTGTGCATATGTTTCATAATCATATCACAGTTGCAGGATAGTATTCTTAGCAAAGAATCTTGGTGGAAATAAGCTCTCCATAGCTTTTAACCCTGTCTTTCTTGGCAATGGCTGGAGAAGATTGAGAACATCCCATGGTCCATCTCAGCCAGCATACCTTGCTGTAAAGCTGAAGCATAACTCTTCACTTGGACTTCAGAAGTTGTTTATACACAAGTGAATTTTGTAGCATTAAAGACAAATCCAAAAAGGTTAAGTATTGGAACAATGTTGCTTGAAAGTCACGTTTGTCTCAACAGAAGTAAAATGCAAGGGTCGCCATACTTAAGTAGGTGCAGAACTTACCTACCATGCCAAATTTCTCTTGTTAATTGGGATTAAAATCATCTTGTTAAAAAGAAAAAGTGGGACTGCATTCAAAAAGAATTTACCAGAAAAAAAGTGTAGCTGTGCATTGTGAGGGAAAGATAAGAAATATTCAGTTGTTTCTATTTGTACTCCGCCTTTGTATACAAACAAAACCAGTTTCTAGTGCTATCACTCTATCTCCCTTTACAAACAATAAATTCATTCCACAATCTCTGAACTCCAAAACAAAATTGAAGTGGCCTTTCTTAGCATGAAGTTCATATCTATCTTTAATGCAACATAAGAATATGCTACTGATTTCACAGTATAGTGGTCCCAAGGAAGCTTTACAGGGCTAATTGAGAAGTTCACATATAAGCGTAATTTGCTTTATTGTCAAATAAATGTTAATTTAATATTTTTACACACATTGCTTCTGTTTTTAATTTGGAAAATGACAAAGTAGGAAATGTACTGTAGGGAACAATTTAGAATTGCTGGAAAGATGAAATAGGTGACCTACAAAAGTTTGTTCTTTTTAAACTTCCAGTTCCATATTCCTTTGGTACAGACAATAAAAACTAGTGACAAAAGTGGAATGGCTGTGTTAAAATTAAATTGGCTAATTTATGCTATACAACTGTAAGACAACAATTACTCCTCAGATGCTGTTTATAGGCCCATGGACAAAACTCATATTCTCCCTTTCCACCATGGTCTGACACTCCAGAGGTTGGGTGACAACATCCAGTTTCAGTTTTCTACTCATCATTAACCCTCTTCCACTTTCTGCCATTGAGCATACTCTCAGCAAGTTTGCCGAAGACACCAAGCTGTGTGGTACGGCTGACGCTCTGGAAGAGAGGGATGCCATCCAGAGGGACCTGGACAGGCTGGAGAGGTGGGCCCATGTCAACCTCAGGAAGTTCAACAAGACCAAGTGCAAGGTCCTCCATCCGGGTTGGGGCAATCCCAAACACTGATATAGGCTGGGTGAAGAACGGCTTGAGAGCCGTTAAGAGCTTGAGAGCTTTCTGTGGAAAGAGACTTGGGGGTGTTGGTAGATATGAAGCTCAACATGAGCTGCCAGTGTGCGCTTGCAGCCCAGAAAGCCAACTGTATCCTGGGCAGCATTAAGAGGACTGTGGCCAGCAGGTCAAGGGAGGTGATTCTCCTCCTCTACTCTGCTCTCGTGAGACCCCACCTGGAATATTGCATCCAATTCTGGAGCCCCTATTCCAAGAGGGATATGGGGGTGCTGGAGCGAGTCCAGAGAAGGACCACGAGAATGATCAGAGGACTGGAACACCTCTGCTACGAGGACAGACTGAGAGAGTTGGGGTTGTTCAGTCTGCAGAAGAGAAAGCTCCCAGGAGACCTTCTGGTGGCCTTCCAGTATCTGAAGGGGGCCTACGAGAAAGCTAGTGAGGGACTTTTCAGGAGGTCAGATAGTGACAGAACCAGTGGAAATGGATGTTAGCTAGAGGAAGATCAATTTAGATGAGAGATTGGGAGGAAGTTGTTCATTATGAGGGTGGTTAGACAGTGGCACAGGTTGCCCAGAGAAGTCGTGGAAGCCTCATCCCTGGAAGCTTTTAAGGCAAGTCTTGATGGGGCTGTGGGCAACCTGATCCAGTGGAAGGTGTCCCAGCCAGGCAGTGAGGTTGGAACTAGATGATCTTTAAGGTCGTTTCCAACTCTGACAATTCTATGAGTCTCTCATCCTTTCACGGAAGCAAGCACAAATATTGCTCCAGAATACAAAGGCTTGTTTTGGGAATTGTTTACTCCAAGAATTTAAAACTGGGGTATAAATAAATAAATACATGAAGTACTCTTCTGGAAGTTACTTGAATACCTGGTTTACAGTGCATACATGCAAAGTAAGGGGACAAGTGGCGAAGGAAACAAATGACAACAGCAGATATTTTTATTAAACACCTTATGGTGTTCCAGCCTGTGAATGAATATTCTTTGAGACATTAGATCTTATCTTGTAAAGGAGAGATCTAGCTTCAGACCTGTCCTGTATGTCAGTTTTGGTTACTCCAAAGAGCTTTTGGGGTCTCTGGGTTGCATCTATTATTTGGTCAAGTGAAGTGTCCAAGCTCTAGGAATCAGGTTGCTGTTGTTGATTTGAGAAGACAGGAGAAGGTATCCTCTGCTAGTTTTATCCAGTGTTTCTTAAATAAAAGAAGAAGCAACCCTGTGAGAAGGGTCTTTTGCCTAAGTCTACAGAATATAGTGTATTTTCACAATCTTTGTCATAGTACCTTTTTATTCATTTTGCTCTGTTTTGTTTTGGTTTTGTTTGAGTGCACCTTTTCCATCAAGCCCAGACCATTTGCCTCAGGAAACCAGTCCACAGTTCCCTCTTCCTTTCTGAGCTGCATTTTGTGTTACTGGATTGCAGTAATATCCCCTTTCTTTCTCACA
This sequence comes from Galbula dea, assembly GCA_013399015.1. NCBI lineage: Eukaryota > Metazoa > Chordata > Aves > Piciformes > Galbulidae > Galbula > Galbula dea. The sequence continues at coordinate 302,495 of VWZX01000464.1, forward strand.
AGGTTTAGCAATAACATTTTCCCATGTTCTACCACCTCAAGCTAACAGGGAGCAAAGGCTGAGATCTAGTCTTTAGGTTTTTATTGTCTGGTTACATTGGGTTTGATTTTGACAGTTTTGAATGGCTTACTCTGAACAAAGCAGACTGCCCTTTGTATCTTTTTTACATTGCTTCTTTCCATCATCCACATAATCAATTTCCTAATTCTTTAAGTATATTACAAACCAAAGAGAGTGGATAAACTAATTGAGGTACACTTTTCCAAAAACTAAAACTGCTTCCTCCACAAATGATAATAATGTGTTTACTTTGTTTCTATAGTGTGTGAAAGACCAGGAAATATTAGAATGTAAATATCACTTTTGTTTGTATTCTATGTAATTTAATATTGAGTATATATTATCACTTTGCAGATTCACTGTCATAGAACTGCTTCCTCAGTTCTACAACTTATGTAGAAATGCCCTAAAAATAACAGCTAATGATGAAGAAATCTTTTTGTTTTCAAAGTTTTATGGGCCAAGCACTCTCTTTGTGCTATATAATCCTTTTCAGTCCTATAGTTTATGTAGAATAGCCCTACAAATAACAGCTAGGGATGAATCAATCTTCTTGTTTTCAAAGTTTTATGTGCCAACCACCATTTTTGGAAGGCTCATAAACCTAGACTAAGTCCCTAAATTTACACCTGAACAACCACATGCCAACTTATAATTTAAGTTGAGGCTTTGTTTCACTTCAGAAAAACTTCAAAAGAGAAACCAAGTCATTTAATGTGATGAAACAAGGTAGACTTCTAGGCTTACAGAGAGTTAAAAAGTGACTGTTATCAGAGTATTGTAAGCACATTCAGGGTTTTGAACTTCATTTCATCCCCTTCAAATCTGCTATGAACAAACACTACCTTCCTGTGCTATACAATGTACAGTTTTTGTTGTTGCTAAGTATTCCCTCCCTGTCTTCCCTCTCCATCCCAACAAGACAAATCTCCAGATAAATGTCTATGTAATAGGGCATGGACAATTTAACCATTCCTGGAAAACACCAGTATGAACCTTTCCTAACCTGTGTGTGCTTGCAAAGCATGATGGATAACAACAATGACTTTTCAAACTAAAATCAATAATTTTCATTGCATTATAGTTTATTCCTATCATATTCTGTCTGCAGGCTATTAGTATTAGGCTTTGGTAGATCTTCAACTGTGCTACTGTTAGGTGTGGGGGTCACTGAGTTATAGCAGAGCTACTGAATCAGACATGGGGCTACTGAGCTAGGTGTGGGGACTACTGAGTCATGGTGGGACAACCAAGTCATGGTGGGGCTACTGAGTTAGGTGTGAGGGTTGCTGAGTCATAGTGGGACAAGTGAATTGTGGTGGGGCTACTAAGTTAGATGTGGGGGCTATTAAGTTTGATGTGGGGGCTACTGAGTCATGGCGGGACAACCAATCATGATGGAGCAACTGAGTCATGTGTAGGGGCTACTGATTTCTGATGGGGCAACCAGGTCAGGCATGTGTGCTAGTGATTCATGATGGGGCTATTGAGTCAGGCATGGGACAACTGAGGCATGGTGGGGACTGCTGAGTTACGTGTGGGAGCAACAGAGTCATGATGATGCCACTGAGTCATGGTGGGACAACCGTATTGCGGTGGGGCAACTGGGTTAGATGTGGGGGCTACTGAATTGTGGTGGGACTGTCAAGTCACAGTGGGGTTACTGAGTCATGATGGGACAACCAAGTTCAGGCAGAATCATTATTGCTATTACAATAGTTTCCATTATGTGATCTCAAAATATCTCACAAACTTTTAAACTGTGTCCAACAAAAAGCAAACTGAAAAAAAACCTGAAGAGTTTCTGAGGAAAAGAAGCAAATAAATATTCACTTGCCTAAGTAAGTGCATGTCATTTCAGGGAAGATAAAGTGAAAGTCAAAGCCATTAAATTGTACTTCAAGGACACACCATGTCTGAGGGACAGAGACAAGGAGAGAACTTAAGAATCTAAATTCTCATTCAGCTTCCATTTGACACTGGCTGTGGTATATGTATTTAGATGCAACCTGCACATAGCAGGAATGCAAATGCAAGTTTCATCTCCTGATCTAGAAGGAGATATGCAGCTTATCATCATTCAGATTCCCTGAAATTGTTAATTTTGCCATCTCACCACATTGTGGTATCTGGACTGGTCTAGATCTATGTGTGGCCATATTTGTTGACTACAAATAAGTCTTACCCCTCAGCTTTCCTCTGTATTCTTTAAGTCTAAACATGAACTATTCTCAGTATAAATAAAATAAAAAAAATAGTGGCTTTTTATTTTGCCATGCCTTCATTAAAATACTGTGTCTTATCTGTGGCCTGTATGAAACAGTATAAAATTGATTTATAGTGCATGCATTTCCTTTCATCCTTTCAAACAGCATTAAAATGACAATCTCCTATTATGTAGTGTGTTCGTTTTCTTGATATTTAAAGGTTGCCTTTTGGTTCCTAATTGTTAAGATTAAAACAGCAATCATCTGAAATATCACTGTTCTTTCTGCTGCTAAAGCCAGAAAATATGTAACTCATTTGCAGATATTGCACTTTAACAAGTGGGTGTGCAAGTTCTAAACGCATGCCACATCCATGATATGTCCAGGGAAAACAGAGCAAGAGGATTTGCCAAGGCTGTAATTAATGCCCTTTACTCATTTGGCCAGAAAACAGCCCACTGTAAATTAATTGATATTGGTAATTTGACATTCTCCCTTTGACTTCCCTCAAATGGCAGAGGAAAACTTCACATGACATTAATATGGATACTTTTTACTATTTTTTGAGTAGCAGTGTCCAGTTTATCTGTGTGTATGTCAGGAAATAACATGTTCCCCAACACTTTGAAGCAGCAAGATAGGTTCGAGAACATCATTTTGGGCTTGTCACCACAACTGCATGCTGTGGGGTAGTAGCACTGAAAGGCATCCACCTTCCAGTGTTTTCACAGTACCATTAAGATTGGAAGAGACCTCTTAAGATCATCAAGTCCAACCATCAACCTATCACCACCATGTCACTAAACCATTTCCAGCCCATCTGAAACTGATCCACGAAGGAGGGGCTGTGAATGGAAAGAAAGTTCAGATGCTCCCTGGAAGACTGGCCCATGAAGTGCTCAGGACCATGACAACATTCAAGGGGCAGGGGGTGATCATTCCTCTCTTATACAAATACACAATTACTAGGCAGTCATAATACTGCTAGGAATGGGAATTGCACTTTCCTGAGTGGAAGGAACACCAAGGATTAGGTGCAGCTTGAGTCAAGGCTGAGACAGTGGACTGGGGCAGTAGCTCCAAAGTTGGGATGGGAAGGTAGCTTTTTTGTACACACCTCAAGAAGACTGCCAGGAGGAAAGTTATTGGAAGAAAGAATTTTTTAAAAAGCCTGTTTTGAGGTGCTCTGAGGTGTTAGAAAAAGAGCTATGCATCACCACTTAACCAACTAAACAGAATAATCTATTCTTTTATTCCATTGTTTTCATTTATTAATTTGAAAATAAGTTTCAAAGCATGTCCCAGTCACATGGAGAAAGCAGTTTCAGAAGCCCATGAGGCAGGGTATTTCCAGTGGCTCAGCAGAACCCTTTGGCACAGGAGAAAATCTCTCTTCCAATTACACATTTTGTGTAAGCATTTTAGCTGAGAATTTCTACACCACAACTTCTTCCAGACAATCAGAAAACAAAAAGCTTAAAAATTTGCATCACATAGCTTCAAACATCTGGGGAAGCTAAAAGCTGGAATCAAAATAGGGCAGAGCATGTTAATCCTGCTGTCCGTGTGACCACCACACAAAGCAAAAATGTAGATGAGTTTTGCATGTATCATGTTCCTGTCTTTGGGACCTCCTTTCATTCTTTCTTCTTCCTTCCCTACTGGGAGCATATTGGGAAAAGCTGGACACAGCACACTCAAACTACAGTGTCTCCTAATCTCTGACAGTTTTGGAGGTTGTTTTTTGGGTTTGGTTTATTTATTTTTTTTGTGTGTTTTGTTTATTGTTTGGTGGGGTTTTGTTTTATTTTTGGGGGTTTGTTGTGGTTGTTTTGTTTTGTTTTTCTTTTTTTAACAGTGTGTGCTCCTGTCCTCTGTGCCCTGAGAACTTGTGATCTTATTTCTCTTTCCAAAAAATGGAATCTCATAAACATCTCAGCAATAGTTACACTATAAAAGTCCATAATTTAATCCTGTTCCTTTTCTGTACTTGTACTTCTTTCAGACAAGCCTACAAAGGAATGACTCTGAATTTGCAGAGGCACTATGGCAGAGTCAAGCCCTGAGATGCTTTAATCCTCTGCTATTTAACACTATGAAATTCAGACTGCCAAAGAGTACCGATGGGGGAGCTCTGTCTAGGCTTTGATGTCACGTTACCTATTTCTGGCTATAAAACATTTCCCTCTTGATTTTTCTAGCCTGGCATCAAATGTGTACAAAAAAGATAAACTTCCCAAGAGATTATGCTGACACTGGGTTGAACACACACTTAAGAAATTGCTTCATTTTGGCAGGTCCTGATATTGATGGGCTATGCAAGCCTAATGTCCCAACCTTTCCTTTTCCTTTTATTTCTATTCCTTTTGGTTGTTGGGTTGGGGTTTTTTTTTTTTGTTTTATTTTTATTTTTTTGTTTTAAAGAAACAACCTCCAAACCCTCAGAATAACTCATTGTAAAAATTGGCTGCCAGCCTACCATTTGAAAGTGAAGAAAACATCTTGATTTAACATCTGAGCAGGGATTTTTTTTTTGTCATCTGTAAACAATTGGACCATATGTAGTGTGATGGGAAACATGAAGGCTGTGATAGAATATCATTTAAGGAACCTGGTGTTTAATTACTGCTCTTGATTAGCTGGAATAGAAATTAGGCTTTAAATGTCTGGTTCACCAGATCAGTTTTAACAGTGTATAAAATAGTTCCCAGTAACTTTAAGTTGTAGAAGTGTTGATGATTGCAGAGATACTCCAATTATTTGCAAGAATGAAAAAATTGTAGGTGTTTCTGCCTTTAAAAGATAGACAAATTTGTTCAAAGATAAAAGAAAGAACACAGACTCTAATGTTTGCTCTCTAATTTCTTCAAGAGTTCCTGAACTTTTCCTCAGATTAATCCAGTATCTTCCTGCTTTCCCTGAGATCAACCAGGAAATGTCACTGTCTAAAAAGATGTCTAAGCCTATTCTCCTTTTTCAGCAGATAGGTTCAAAACTATAAGACAACCTGGTCTAGTGGGTGGCATCCTTGACCATGGCAGGGGGGTTGGAACTAGGTGATCTTTAAGGTTCCTTCCAACCCAAACCATTCTATGCCTCTATTAGTATAAGAGGAGGGAAGTGTATGTTTCTTACCCAGAATTTACAGGTTTAACCTCAAAAGTCCCAACATATAACCCAACAAAATCTTAACCACATAACTTTGTGTGAAGTTTTTCCTGATCTTTGGAAGTCAACACAGTTGACTTTTCCTATCATCACAGAGGAACATGAAGAAAAACATCAACTGAATGTCTGCTGCTCCCCTCCTTCTTACTCCATCCCTCTTTGAACTTACAGGTAAGCCAAATGCTCTTTCTGTGTAACAAATCCTCCTTTCCATCTGTGCAAGACTAAAGTTCCTTTTCAGATCAGCTGCTTCAAGATACCTATCATGTTGGCTGAGAAGGAATAGGAAAATCTTTCCCGTGTTTCAGTGTAGCATTGACTTTACACATACATGGTTCTGTTAAAGATGGAGAACCAGGAAGCAGTTGTAGGAACTCTTTAACACTGGACAAAATTTAAACAGAGAAGAGAGAAAATACCAGGATTCCTTTGCCTTCTTTGGTAAAGGCGGTGCCTACATTTTGAGGTGGGATTTGGGTCCCCCATGACATGGCAAATATAAGACAATGACCCTCTCTACTGACTTATGCATGTCAAAAAATACTCCTGATCTTTCTGACAAACATGTGTTGTGTATTTTATACTAAAAGAGAAAAGATAGGGATTTCTTGGGTTATATATGCTCCTTTTACGGGGAAAATAGCTCATCACGTTCGGTGATGTGTATATTAAATATAAAACTGGGTTCCTGAGCTCTCTTCCTGCCCATGTTCCCATGCTACAGAAATTCTTCATGTTACTCCTAACCCAGAGCAAAAAACTACTCCCAAAGTATTGTGTCTCCCTGGCTATTTTGAGAGGATATTTTTAGGCCCTGAGGCCACAATGGTTGGACATGACCACTGTAGTGAATTCACTTAACATCCTTCTGCTGAACTAGTTGCCATCTCCATAGAAACAGGAAAAGAAAGACAGTTGGCAGCCAGCAACCAGAAGTTTAGAAGAATTTATTCACACCATTTCCAGCTGTACACTATCACTTGAAATCTGGAAACTGAGAGGACCTTGTGCTACATGTATTACATTTTAGAAGATGGACAAGTCTATGTATCAGAAGAATATATCAAATTTTTTGGTTTGGGTGTTTTTTGGTTGGCTTTTTTTTTTTTTTTAAATAGTTCCCTTAATTCTGTTTATACTTGAACTTCCTTGTCAAAAATGTATTATACTGTTGATTTAAATGCTTTTAATTATGGAGTCACTAATGAGAGAGCTGAGCGTTGAAGGTCAGAACAAAGAAGATTAAGAGTAGGAATTTTAATCCTAGTCCTAGCATGGATGCATTGAGTGATACTGAACAAACAGCACACATGGAACAGATCAACATTTTCTTTAGAGTTCCTTACAAAGGTAAAAAATATCCTCATTTTAGAAACTTCTAAAGTAATAGCTGCTGACATTGAAGGCAGCAGCTATCTTTCAAAGGCCTCTTGCAAGTTTTAAAGTGGCAAAAGTTTCAAGAGCTGCTATTGAAATATTTCAGACTCAGTTTGGAGTAAATGAGACATTTTCATATAATCCTTCAATTAAAACAAAAGGAAGACAAAAAAAGGGAAAGGGATAAATCACCCTAGAATGGATTTCTGTTGACAGCTTTAAAACTAAAACAACTCTTTTAATGAACAGTAGCTTCCTCTTTTCTTATTTTTCTCACGTGAGAGGTGAGGATAACAGCTGCTGAGATCACAGTTTGCTGTCTCTCCTGCTAGATAGCTATGTGTTTTACATGTAGTCTATTGTGCTACTTCCCACACAATCCTTCTCTCTCTTTGGGTTAGCAGATGGTCCAGAGTCCAGAGAGAACAGAGAGGCTTAAAATCAGTCACAACAAAAGCAGTTCAAGTTCCCACTGTGGAAAAAGAAGATGGGGAGTGAAAAGAGAGAGGTATAATCTGATGCTAAGGCAGGAGCTACACTTGTAGATGGAAGAAAGTGGGGGAAACTACACCCATCTTTCGAAGCATTCATTTTTACACTTCAAAAACAAACTGTTTTCCCACAATTTGCAGAAGCTCTGCTTTCTTTCATGAATGTGTTTGTTACTGGTTCCCTACTCATTAGATCACATCATCCTCTATGTTAAATCTTTAACATAAACGTTCCAGATAAAATAGAACTATTAGAATCACACTGTGTCCCTGAAGAGCCTCTTAGTCACCAAGAATTTGAACTTCTGACAAATTTCAGGGGAAGATTCAGAAGTGACAGGAATGCAGATATTTCACACTACCTATTAGGATTTGCACCTATCTGATGCCTGACACCAAAGTGTATGCCCATATACATGTGCATGTATTTTTTCTTTATCAATTTAGAAAAAAACAAACCCAAAACAGCAAACCAGCTTGACAGAATCACAGAATATCCTGAGTTGGAAGGGATTACTTGGATAGAAATTTGAAAACAAAATTCTGTGGGTTCTGTCTTCAATGGATTTGAATGACTCAGATAAGCACAGATTAATATCAGGATTTACCAATATCACAATCCTTGTTTCCCTTAATTAATGGCACCATCTCACCCCACAGGCTGGAATTTATCCTAATGAGAAAATTGTGCCTGTCCATAAATATTATTAGCATTGTGGATCTCAGATCACAGAGAAAATACGATTTCTTTTCCCAAGAGACCCAGAAAAATACCAACTTATTTTTTCTTAGCACCACAGTGAAATGCTGCATTGAAAAAAAAAAAAAAAAGACATTGATAATCTAGAGAATTATGAACATCTGATCTTAACTCTTAAATTAGCCATATGTTGAGTCTCAACAGATTGACAGTACTTATTAACATGAATGTAAAGTTTTAATATTTTAAATCTGCATTTTATTAATATTTAATCCAGGGTCATAGGTAATGTCCATGTGTGTCAGATAGAAAGGAAAGAAGGAGGTATCACAGGAATCCAATTACTTCTGCTTCTAATTGCAAATGACTTTCAATATTGAGGCAATGTTCTTCTTATGTGACCTTTAGTGCATATTCTAGACTTCATTAGACACCTTTTGTTCTTGTCAGTTCAGGTAAATCCCTTCTTGTCCCATTCCTCTGAAAGTATTCAGTCATCTGTTCATGATCCAATGAAAAATGATGGTGGCAAGAAATATACATGGAATTGGTTTAGATATGTGCCACAATTTAAGCTACATGTGGGACCAAACCCACTCTCTTAAAAGTTTTTCTCTCACAAACATCAGACAACCTAGGCCAACTGTTATTGGCCATGCAATTACAAATTTTGTCTACTTTTATACAGTTTGTATGTAAATAGGTCTCCTGGTATGGCTTTGCTCTGTACAGAGTACCTATGGACTTAAAGCTCAAGCAGTA
>VWZX01000464.1:320571-378256 GCA_013399015.1 Galbula dea
AAAGGAGGTTATTCACAGCTGGTACATTAACCATGCTAGCCACTAGGCCACCACAGTGTCCTAGTCCTACAGCTTCACTCTCCTCCTTTCTGCCTGCTCCCTGCTGTCAGCTGCCAAAAGATATCTGTTCTCACCCTTTGCTGAATGAAAAGGTGCTAATGCATGACTTCAGGATATGTCAGAACATACAGTACTTACAAGTGTTTGGAGATGCAGCCAACCTGACCATGGGGAAAAGAAATGAGTAACTAAAGAGTGATTTTCTTGGAAAAGAATGACTAGAAAAATAGTGAGGGGGCTATTCTTTATCCAGCTCTGCCAGGCAGGACAGGTTTTTGTCTTCTTGATGCTCATCTGCATTTCTTGTAGAGTACTAAATATCCCAATGAATGTTAAAAAAAAGGAGGGGGGAGTGTTAAGTTTTCTTTTTTGCTTAAAATTTCTCACTAACTGGACTTCAAAATGCATCCCAAAAGGAAGAAGAAAGACAGAACCAGTTAGAAAACCCATATTAGAATAAACAGCTTTTAGAAGGGTTTGGTTGGTTGGTTGTTTTTTTCTTCTAACCTAAAGAGACAGAAAAGAATAGTTTGAAGGAGGGATTTGGATACATTGTGGTTTAAAACACCAATTAGCTGTTTATATAGCAAAACCACTGGAGCAATATCTACCCAGAGTATTCATTCAGCATCTTGCAGTGTGGTATCTGTGGGACAATCTCTACATTAACCATGGGAAAACAGCCATACCCTTCACTTATCTACATAGCATGGCACCAAAATAACTCCCACAAACCTAACCAAAAATTCTAGAGCAAGGAAAAAATACTAGTATGGATTTTTTATTCCAGTGAAAGAGGGATACATTTTTTAATTGTAATATTAAGTCCAGCAGATATGAAGGTCAAGTAAACAATTCCAAGGATGTTGCTTAGTCATACACTAAAGACCTCCTACACTGAAATCAGTACACAGAATAAAATGTCCTGAAGTGACCCAGGCATTCATCAGTCTTTCAGACACATCTAATACCTTGCACAGGCATCTGGGAAGACTAAACACTTCAGTGGTGTCCCTTGGTCACCTCTTGAAAGGAATGCAGTTGTAATACAGGCTTGATGAAGGAGAAAGGGAACAAGGCAGGGAGGTGGGAAGAGTCCCTTTCCTTACTTAGAAAGCAAAAGTCAATTTTCTTGAAAACAAACTGTTTCTTAGCTTTACTATGTTAAAATTCTAAAAGGAAGGAATCCCAGAATCCCAGCATGGGATTGGAAGGGACCTCTGGGAATCATCTAGTCCAACCCCCCTGCTAAAGCAGGTTCACCAACAGCAGGTTGCTCAGGATCATCTCCAGGTGAGTTTGGAATCTCTCTCCAGAAGGAGACTCCACAACCTCTCAGGGCAGCCTGGGCCAGGGTTCCAACACCCTCACAGCAAATAATTATTTCCTGAAGTTCAGATGGAACCTCCTGGGTTCCTTGTCCTGGCACTGGACACCACTGAACACAGCCTGACCCTATCCTCTTGTCCCCACCCTTTAGCTCTTGACCTGCACTCAGCAGATCTCCTCTGGGGCTGCTCTTCTCCAGGCAGCCATAGGGCTCTCAGCCTTTCCTCCCCCCAGAGATGCATCAGTCCTCTCAGCATCTTTGTAATCTCCATTGGACAACATCCAGTAGTTCCTTCTCTCTCAAGAATGGGGGAAACCAGAACTACACCCAGTACTGCAGATGTGGCCTGACTAGAGCAGAGTAAACAAGGAGAAGAACCTGCCTCGACCTGTTGGCCACATTTCTTTTTAATGCACACAAATTATAGTCTGACCTTTGGTAATGGTTCAGTTCCAGGTTTTTATCTTCCTGGAAATCTTGAGAAAACCATCAAGCAAATATATATTTTCTCTAGAAGAATCAAAAAAATATTTCCCCTTTCACCAGATACTCTTAAGCTGCATATATACAGCTCAGAAATATGCACTCAGAAATCCTGGAGTATTTTTTAAAGTAAAGAGAGTTACAACCCCCACAAAAGGCCTAAATCAATCCCAGACCCAGGTGGGCACATTTCCCACTAACCCCTTTGTGCATTGTGCCATACTTCTCCACATGTTTGAGCTGTTCCTGAAAGTCTTGTTACTTAGCCTGGACATTGAAACGATCAGCAGTGCAGATGGAAAACATCCACAACATAGACTTCTTTGGTTCATCTGGGGAGGTCACACTGCTCTTACAGCAACAATTATCTCTCTTTGAAAAATTTGGACTCTCTAGACTGAAATTGTTTGTTCACTATTCAATGACTACTAAAATTCCCTGGATTTTGCTCATCATGTCCTCTTTCAATAATGTACACCGTGATTTAGATTTTTCTTCACTGAGAATTTGCTTATGAAATATGACATCTAAAGAACATCAGAAAATCAACTAAACATTGGAAAAGAGACCAAAATGTGGAGGTTTTTTTAAACTTTTATATTTTGAGTGGGTGGTTTAATATTCTAAATAATATTTCCTATTAAATACATACAGTACAAAACCAGGAATTAATTTGGTCCAATACTGGGGTTTTCAGAAAAGATTGATTCTAACATGGACTTGGTTAGACTGATAAAAGGAATAATTTGTGTCAGATTCATTCTGCCTGTCTCCATATAATACACTTTAAAGTTTTACACTAACACTCTATTCTCAAGTAGGAAAATTGTATTTATAGGAGAGTGATACTTCATAAGCATAGGACAATTTCATGTGTCACACAGAAATCAGTAATTTTCCTCTCCAGTATTGATTAACACCAGAGAAATAAGAAGTAGGACTGCCACTGGGCAAAATTAGGAATAACAGAAAATATCTATTTTTTTACCTTTTTGATGACTCCCTGTCACATATTGTCTATGTGTACAAACCCATTTTCATGTCAATTTTTAGTTTCTTTTCATTTGAGGGAACAGATGAGTATTGTTCTATTTTTAATTGTTAACACAGTTAGCAAGATAAAAAAGAAGTTCCTTGGTCTTTGGATGTTTTCACACTTCTCTTTTCTCCTGTTTTTAATCAATTTTTGTCTTCATCAAAAATTCTACTGTCAGAACCAACATAATGCACATAAACAATAAGGAAAGAAGTTCAATTTTGGCCCTGCACAACAAGGAAAATTTTATATAATAATTTTACTTTAGTTCCCATTTTTGACCCCAAACATTTATTACAACTCAGAATTGACAGATCATGCCAAAAAGAAATCCTGGCTGAAGAAAATATCTTGACTTTTTCTAGAGCTAGAGAACAATGGTAACCTTTTCCAAAAGGCCAAAAGGTGCCATTTGCCTATCCTGTAGTCAGATCTGGAGGTTAGAGCTGCCACACTCCAAGACACCAATTTCTGCAAGGAGCCTTTCACAATCTCCTTCTGCAGAGACAATTGTCAGGGGCTGGGCTTCAAACAGTCAAACCCTCAACTCTTTTGTGTCTACTGGAGATACCTTACTCTAGACATTTTTACACAATACATCTCTCCAGGTGGAAACAGGTCTACTTGCCAAATTCAAAACCAAAAAGTCTGCTTTATGTGGAACTGAGTGTCAAGGATGAGCTTTGCAGTCATTTCAGTTAGTGTCGTATAGTTCAGTGTCAGCTCCAGATGTTTCCAAGCAGAAGCAGTTAACATGGCACTGAAATCCTCCTTAATCCAACCATCAGTCCATCTGTGTTTACAGTTTCTTTGTACCTTCTGAAAGTAAAAAACACTGATTAGATTTAAGGTTTTTTTAAGTACAGATGAGGACTGCTCTGGGAGGCTCAGAAATCAGCCAAGTGACATCAAATCCTGCTTCCTGTATCCACTGAAAACTCCCACCATGAACATGGGTATGTGAGACAGGATTCAGCCTTTCTAATCAGTGCATGCTAACTGGAAGGGAAAACATCCATGCAAGAGGAATTAAAATGAATTTGTGGTGGTCTTATGTATGATTGATGACTTTTCTTGTTTGACTGAGGTGTCATCCCGTATCACCATGGTTAAGCTGGCTTCCAGAGGGCAATACCAAGACAAAACTGTCAGAAGAAACCACATCATTATACAGTCAGAGATATTCCTCTGGAGCTTTCTGTTCACTAAATAGCACAAGGTCAGGATGAATTTCCTTCATATTCCTAATTTCTAATCTCGGTACTGGCCTAGTACTATGAGGGTTGGTTAAATAATGAATTAAATAATGGTTCACTTACTCTGAAATGTAAAAAGATTAGCTTTCCTCATTGAAAGCATAAAAAAACCCCTTTATTTTCTTCAATAAGTTTAGGAGAACATGACCTCTCTATAGCAGTCTCTCATAACACGCGGAGAAGGAGGAAGAAGGAGAAAAGATAAAGAGGTCAAAGGTTTGGCAATCAAGGTCCAGATGATGCACTCTGAAGTGACATTTGGATATATAACACTCTGAGCTCCAGGTCATCACAGAATTAGAGGGTAAACCAGCAAGTACATCATGATGCATGACTCATTTAGGGCCATTTCACTGCCTCTTTGCCTTTGGAATACACTAGAGATGAATCATCTGAGAGTAAATTTCCACTGCATCATTGCAGTGCTTTTGATTTTGACCATTTCACTGCACATTTGTTCCATTATGCACTGATCAAGGTCTCTATACAAGAAGCTTATACAGATTTCAGTGGTGACCAGGGTTTTGTACAAGTTTATCACATCTGAAAGAGTTAAAATATACTGCATGTTGACTAGATAATTTTTTTAATCAGAGAATCACAGAATATCCTGAGTTGGAAGGGACCCACAAGGATCATCAAGTCCAGCTGCTATTTAGGCACAGGGCAACCCCAAAGTCACACTATGTGCCTAAGTGCATTGTCCAAATCCTTCATAAAATCCCTGAGAGTTGGTGCCATGACAGCCTCCCTGGGGAGCCTGTTTCAATGCTCCACCATTCTGTGGCTAAAGAAGCTCTTCCTGACATTCAGCCTAAATTTCCCTCAGCACAGCTTTATGCCTTTCCCCTGGGTCTTATTGCTAGCCACTAGAGAGAAGAGGTCAGCACACACCCCTCTCTCTCTGGTGAGGAAGTTATAAACAGCTATGAGGTCTCCCCTCAGTCTCCTCTTCTCCAGGCTGAACAGACCAAGTGATTTCAGACTTTCCCCATAACTCTTCCCCTCCGTTACCCTTCACCATCTCCAAGTATAGTCTCCAAGCATAGTAATCAGCTTTTTTTTTTGCTATTGAGTAGTTTTCTCATGACCAATTACAACTTCTGTCTCTGGAAACCTACTGAAAGTCATCTCTCAAATCATACCACTGGCACAGAAGGTCTAGATCAGAAGTTCATGGCAAAAGTAATGAGATTTGCTTACATAAAGACTCAGTCCAAACTGGATAAAACAAATTAGGAAGATGCATAGAAGGATGGTTACATAAAGAAGTAATTAACTTTAAGGAGCCAGGGAACTTCTAGATTAAAATGGGAGATACCTACTGAGTATGGCTTCCTGCAAGAGTATTTATTCCTATAAAAATTGCAGATTGGATTGTTATCTTGGATTTTTGGGTATCAAAATCTCATACTACAGCATGTTTAGATATACTGGGAATTACCACCCAGGAAAATGAACTTAGTGCTTGAGATGGACACATATTTGTACTCAAGTCTAGAAGTCTGGCTCTATGAAAGACTAAGATTTCTGGATCAAGGGCAATACCATGAAACATCATGAAAGACAAAACTACTATACCCCAGCAAGCCACCTGGAAAGCTCTTAATACCTGATAACTCTTCAGCCTTAATCAATCTCACATCTGCACAGGAAATGAACAAAACAGATACAATTATATCTTTCTAATAAAGAAAAGTTGTGCTTATTGTTATTCACTGAATTAAAAACAAATTGGTAAAAAAGGCTTGGTTTTTTTTTTCCCTATGAAGTTTATCATCTGTCTGTATTTCACACACAGTTATATAAAATAAAACTTTAGTTAAAGAACAGCTTTGCAACTGTAACATAATTAGTAATTTTTCTACTGACATTTTAAGGAGAAATATTTCATTAAATATGTCTGAGTAGTCCTTAAATCCAGGTTTTGGAGTATAATTGAGTAGGAAATAATCTTTTCATTCTGGAAAAACGCAGCCTCTAGGAAAGAAAAACCCCAAACCACAAGAATCCCATCCTTAATCACCCAAAAAGTAAACCTGTTACAATTTGATTAAAACAAATTGAGAAGAGTGATGATAGTTTGAGTGAATCTAAACATTCAATATGTTAGGATCAAGTTTGTAATGTCAGCTTTGAGTTTTTATCATTTTTACAAGAGTTAATAGATCATTTTAAGTGGAAACCTCTGTTTTTCTTCTCTAGAATCATAGATGGAGTATTTCAACAATTACAAACATGTTTTTGTATTATCTATCAAAACATAGAGAAAATGGTTTTGATATATTGAATAACCTGTTTAAAGTTTCACTTTCATAGTTGTTGGTTTGGTGAACTGACATTTTTAGAACAATGATTTTTTTTCTTTTTTACCTGTGTACTCCAAACTTGAGGGGTTTTGATTGTAAAGTGATGTAATTGGATGAGAGGCTGGACATGAGCTGGCAATGTGTGCTCACAGCCCAGAAGCCAACTGTGTCTTAGACTGCATCCCCAGCAGCATGGCCAGCAGTGCAGGGAGGGGATTCTGCCTCTGCTCTGCTCTGGGGAGACCTCACCTGCAGTGCTGGGAGAGATATAGACCTAGAGGAGAAGGTCCAGAGGTGGCCACAAAATTGATCTGAGGGCTGGGACCCCTCTGATATGAGGACAGGCTGAGAGAGTTGGGGTTGTTCAGCCAGCAGAGGAGAAGGCTCCAGGGAGACCTTCTTGTGGCCTTCTAGTACTTCAAGTGACCTAGAAGAAAGATGGGGAGAAACTTTTAAGTAGGACCTGTTTTGACAGGACAAGGGATGATGGTTTTAAAGTAAAAGAGGAGAGATTTAAAGAGGATATAAAGAAGAGATTTTTTTTTTTTATGTTGAGTGTGGTGAGAGCCTGTCCCAGGTTGCCCAGAGAGGTGGGAGATGCCCCATCCCTGGAACCATTGCAGGTCAGGTTGTCTGGGGCTCTGAGCAACCTGATCTAGTTGTAGATGTCCCTGCTGACTGCACTGGGGTTGGACTAGATGACCTTGAAAGGTCCCTTCCAACCCAAACCATTCTATGACTCTCTGATTAAACTAGTTAAAGTATTGGCTGCAACAAAATCCTCTCCTGTTGCATGCAAATGGAAGCTGGTTATTATTGCTATATCCTAGTGAAAGAATGACCAGTGTTAAAGAAAGTAGGGAAAACACACTGAATTTGATTATGTCTTGAGTGTGTGAAAAATTAATTTAGAAACCCAAAATTTGATCATTTCACCCCAAAAATACCAATCATTCCAGTTAGGGGAATTAAGCTCTTAATTAAGTGTAGTCAAAAGGAATTAAATCAGAAAATGTTTTTCAAGTGCAATAAATGAAGACAGTTCTTCCCCATGTCCCCCTCCATTCATTTCTTCTACCACTCTTGATCTTTAACTGAACTACTTATTATTTTTCCTCACTTAGTCAACCTGATTTCTTTATATATGCAACCTCCAGGTTAAACAGGAACGAGACTAATTAATTACCATGCCTGATTTTCAATCTTTAGTGACTTCCAATGAACTGTGGTAACTGGCATTGATATATGGCTTGCTGGCTATATTAGCCACCTTTCTATTTCACTGTATTTTTTATATTAATTACTCTTCTATCCTAATATTTTATTCATGTACAAAGATTTTTTTTTTGCATTACTGCTTGCTCTAAAATAAATAAATAGATAGATAGATAGCTATAGACAAATCAATAAATAAAGGGTGGTTAAACCTCTTCCACATCTCCAGGATAAACAAACAGTGCTGACCCCTGTCAGCCTACAGACAGAAGGTATCAAAAATATCCTTATTTAGGAACTGAGGCCTCCCACCCTGTTCAAAATGAAGATATGAGCATATGCACAACAGAAATGCATAATATCTTTATAATTCAAGAAGAGTATGGATTTTATTCTTACAGAATATTTAAGATGTCAGGGGGATGTAGTTATGATGCTGAATAACCTTGTACAGAGACTTTTGGATAAGAGTAATTTCTGCTAATTTGGCTTTTCTGTCTTTTCAAACTAGTCCTGGTAATGGGGTACAAATTCTTTTGCTTGTCAGCAAAAAAAACTAGAGAAAAATCCATATTTTTCACATCACTGTAAATCCCACCCATGCCACAATATGTGGAACCACTGAGGATTTGCATGACCCTGTTTGCAGGATGTCTGCTTGCCTTTATGAAGAGGATACAAGAATATGGTTTTACTTCCATGTATTTTATTTGAGGGTTGTTTTTTTTTTGTTAGTTGATTGGTTTGGTTCCTTTGTTTGTTGGTTTGGGTTTGGTTTGGATTTGGTTTGGTTTGGTTTGGTTTGGTTTGGTTTGGTTTTTCCCCAGAAATATTTGAGATAATGGAGAGGACTGAATCCTAACAGCAGACAAGGGAAGCATGGATAACTTTACTTATATGGCTTAAATAACAAAAGACCAGACACTTTGTAATACACAGGGGACTTATTTTGGTTGCACTATTTCCCATCCTTTCAGGAAAAAAATGAGCTGCTCTTTTGGTTGGTGAATTTAGGCAGGCTATACCCTGAGCTGTTACAGATACAAGGCTTGTGTGAGCACATTTTTTATTTGAGCATACATGTTAGAGAGAGAGAGAAATAAAATCACACTTTAAAATATTTTCTAACAAATAAGGTGAGAGATTACTTATTCCAGATTTGGTTAAAGCTCATCAGCACTTGCACCTTTGGGATACCAAGATCAAGAGACTGCAAAGTATAAATTTGTATGAAACAGGACTCGTTGATTCTGGCGCTTCTGAAACCAGTTATTCACATGGTATCAGAATGCTCCTGGACACCCACTAATGTTACCTCTGTGTGACAACACAGTCCTCCAAAGAGTGTACAACCAAGATAGGTTGGGAAGAAGCAGACAAGATGCCTGGAAGTGTTCACATGTAGATGTGGTACTTAGGGACATGGTTTAGTGGTGACTTGGCAGTGTTAGGTTAAGGACTGGCCTTGATGATTTGGACATCTCATCTAATCTTTAATGATTCCATGATTCTATGTTTTGAAAAGGACAGGGTTGAGATCCCAGTGTGACAGTAACAACTTCTCCAACACCCATGTGTTTCCACTGACTGTGAACATAAATGGTGTTCTAACAGGAGAGGAAGACAGCAATTGTCTTTATAAATGCCTGCTTTCTCTCCCCACCCTTAGAGAAGTGTTGTATGAAGCCAACAGAGAAGAAAGCAGATCAAAACTTCACTACTTTGTGCTTACACCATATGAACATCCTCTTCCCAACCACCAGTTTCTGTTCAAGTCTATAGACCAAGAAGGAGCACCTTTGCCTCCCTCCATCTTTAAACTCTGGCACTCAAGTACAAAACCCCCATCTATACCCTCTCTGCACCCAATCTCCTTCCCTTCTCTTTGGATGTGGCTGTTTTGCTTTGTGAACTAATACAAACACAACACTCAAACTTTCTTAGCAGCATCTGTTATTTTCAGTCAGAACTGAGTGAGAACAAATAAAAAGAATTTTCCATTGTCTTCAGATGAAAGAAGGTTTGTATATATGAGTTAGAACTGATGATTGCATGAATGCAGATGCAGTGTTACATTTGATTGGTAATTAAAGTCAAGTACCCCAAGTTTAGGCAAAATCCAAACAGCTAATTACAGGTTTTATACTACAAAACAATTGTAGTATCAAAAAGCCCCTCAGGGAAAATATAAATCTACAGGGATTTTTTTGGTTTTGTTGTTGGGGTTTTTTTGTTTGTTTGTATCATTGTTTTGTTTTGGTTTTTTTGGGGGGGAGGTTGGCTGGTTTGCATGGTTTTGTTTTGGTTTTAGTTCTATTTTCTGCCAAAAGAAATTCTGTAGTAGATTCTCTGGGTTCTGTGGAAATGCAGTTGGAAAGAAGAAAGACAAAGACAACTCTCCTTCACAACTTTATTTGCTCTTGTGCTGCTGCTCCACCTTTTTTTTTCATCTACCATTCAGTCACCTTCACAACATCAGGTTTTGGGAATCTTAAAACAACTAGATTTTCCAATTCCTGTTTCTTACATGTGCTGTTTGCAGCTACCCTTACAAGGAATGACAGCAGAGGGTGACGGATATAATTGGCGGTACTCAAAGGGTAGTAATTTTGCTTTCTCTTTCCCACAATATTACAATTTGCACCCTGATTTACTTACTAATTGAGTAAAAGGACAAATCTCCTTCTTCAACCCCCTGTCTGACCTGGGTCCCTTTTGTTTCTTTTGGCCCAGTTTTTATCTTACTGACATTGTGTACAACAAGACAGACCTTGATCATATGGAATGACAAATGTTACACGATAGCAGATTTTGTTCAGGGCCTGGCTGTCGTAACAGTAAAGTGAGCAGACACAGGTCACCTTTTTGCCTGTTTTGAAGCCCCTGGTTGACTTTGAACTGTCTCCTTGGCTTCACTCTTCTTCCCTCAGTCTGTGTTACTGGGCTGCAGCAGTCTTTTCTGGTGCTACTACTGGTTGACGGGACCCTTCTCTTATTCTGCAGTGTAACCCTCAGGAATATGCAAGGGATAGCTGTGCAACAGTTAAGTTTCAAAATCAGATTTATTGCAAGGAAAAAAAAGAAGGAAAAATTAGTAACTTACCTAGCCTCATTTTATGCCTACAACACAAAAAAAAGTCAGTAAATGAGACGTCCTTTAGTTCTCAGTAACTCAGACTTGATTCAATACTGTTTCAGGGAGGGTCTTCTAAAAAAAAAATAATGGCAAAATAATATTTTCTAAAGGTCTTAATTCCTCCTGAAATCTAAAGGACCTTTGAATTTTAGAACATCCAAAAAAAAACCCCTAAAACCAAAACAAAGTCAAACCAAAAAGAAACAAAACAAAAGCAAACCAAACCACACGAACAAGTAAAACCAACCAAACCAACCAAACAAACAGAAAAACACACAAAAAACCCCTACCAAACCCTCCCAAAGCAAAAGTTCACATTACATTACAATAAGTATTCAACATATTTTGAGAATGCAAGAGGTTTTGGTTCTCCTTACAAACAGGGTATCCTGAAAGCATCAGCAAAAACTTGTTCCTAACCATGGAGGAACTGGTCCAGATTCCCTGTAATGACCTGCACTGGGGCTTGTGCTGTGAAGCATGGCATTAAAATGATGTTTTGCTAATACTTAGTGGAGAAATAATGTGCATTCTCTTTGTGGGTGTCATTTCTAACATGATTTAAAATGCATCAAAATAGGTTTCACAAGATTATCTGGCATAAACTAATCATTTATGATGGCAGAGATAAAACACATCACGTCATGAGGTATGCAATGCAATGAATGAGAGATGGTAGCTTTGCTTAGTGGACAAAGTTGGAAAAGACAGGCTGAAAAGGCTTTTACAGGTTACTGCAGCTCTAGGTAAGCATCAGATTAGGTATTAAGAAAAATCTATTCACTGAGAGTGTTCTCAATCATTGGAACAGGATGTCCAGGGAAGTGGTGGACTCACCATTCTTGATAGTATTCAAAACACATGTAGATGTAGTGCTTGAGGGCATTGTTTAGTAGTGAGCATGGCAGTGTGGGGTGGATGGTTGGACTTAATGATCTCAGAGGTGTTTTCCAACCATAATGATTCTATGATCTTATGAGCCTACTGTGTTATCAGAGGCAAACCACCCACTGTCCTTCCACCTCAGTGTCTTTTTTTTGTAGGACATGGCTAACAACCACCTGTGTAAAGCGCTAAGGCTTCTTGGAAGAAAGATGTATTGTCAGTTCAAGGAAGACAATTATTACCAACCATTAAAGAGTTGTTAAATCTTTAATACATCTTGGCTGATCATTTTGCACCAATGTGATTCAAAATATCCAGGGCAATAGGTGGGTCTTTTTGAGACCTCTGATCAATGTTGGATATGCAGCAGGGTTGGCTGAACCTGGTGTGAAAGTAATCACTTATAAACACTCAGTGTTGAAATGAATTACTGGATGTCATTCTCTATTAACCTAACAGTTAAATTTGGACAAAAATATACATAAAAATGAAATAAAACAATTAGGTAACACTTTAAGTGGTTCATTATTATTAATTCATTTAGTATTCATTGTAACTGTGCTGGTCATAATGAATTCATTTGATATTAATGTGGATGTTCTGCAGCAATTTCATTGTAATGCAGTTTTAATTCATGTGCCATTAAAATAAAGCATTGTCAAAATTTATATTTATTATCCTAAGTGCATAATTTCTTATTTTCAGGACCAGGGTATTACTGGTTTTGTTTCCTCTGAAGTTAACTTTGTATTTCCAGAAGGAGTTCCTTGATGCTAAGATTAATTTCTTTTCTACTGTTAAGTATATTTGTTTCTGTACCTTAAAGCAACACACACAGTACAACTGTGCTACCTCACTTAATGTTTTTAGGTTATATCACATGTGGTCACAGTTTGCAAAAGCTTTGGAATAAGATGATGAAACACAAACTTACATGCCAAGTAACAAACCATGCACTATGGCTTTTTTGTTGTTTGTTTGGTATTTGTATTTAAATTTATTTTTACCAGTATTTAATGGTAACTTGTCCTATAGATAGCTGAACTTAATGATATTGTAAGTAACGTGGAAGATGTTATGTCTAATAGTTTAAAACTTAATGGAATCAGAATTCCTGTATGTTTCACAAAAAATGAAGATTAAGCTGTCCCCAGTTGAAGCACAACACAGACTAAGAACTTTAAAGGATAAACAAGTGGTTTTCAGATGGACTGATAATCAGAAATATGTTTTACTTCCCACACCATCCCTCCAAAAGATTCAAAATACTATTTAGTACATTTAAAACAAACCTCAGTTATTGAATGTTGGGAGAAAATAAATACAAAAGCACAAACAAACCAAATCCCCCAAAACATCTAATTTTCAAACATAAATGCTTAATTTAATTTCTAGACTTTAATGCAGACTGTGAATTTCAGAAACAGACCTGTGGGGAAGGGTCTGGGGACAAGTGTTGTGCTGCTCTATATTAGCAATCAGGTATTCAGACATTTATTATGGTCATATCAAGACTCTTCTTCCATGTGGTTATCTTGGATGATCTTGCTTCTACTCTCTTTTGCTTTCTCTTTCCCAGCACAGGGAACTAGACCTTTGGTCAACATTTGTCAGCCAGGGACAAATAAATACCAGTTTGTTCAACTTAGAATAAAACAAAATAGAGTTGTCAGAGTTGGAAGGGACGTTAAAGATCATCCAGTTCCAACCCCGCTGTCTGGCAGGGACACCTTCCACTAGATCAGGTTGCCCAGGGACCCATCCAGCCTTGTCTTAGAAGCTTCCAGGGATGAGGCTTCCACAACCTCTCTGGGCAACCTGGTCCACTGTCTAACCACCCTAATAATGAAGAACTTCTTCCTAATATCCAACCTAAATCTACCCTCCTCTAGCTGACACCCATTTCCCCTGGTTCTATCACTGTCTGACTTCCTAAAAAGTCCCTCCCCAGCTTTCTTGTAGGCCCTCTTCAGATACTGAAAAGCCACCAGATGGTCGCCTGGGAGCCTTCTCTTCTGCAGACTGAACAACCCCAACTCTCTCAGTCTGTCCTCATAGCAGAGGTGCTCCAGTCCTCTGATCATTCTCGTGGCCTTTCCCTGGACTTGCTCTAGCACTTTAATATCCCTCTTGTAATAGGGGCTGCAGAATTGGATGCAATATTCCAGGTGGGGTCTCACGAGAGCAGAGTAGAGGAGGAGAATCACTTCCACTCAGCATGGCTTCATGAAGGGCTGGTCCTGTATGACTAACCTGATCTCCTTCTATAATGGGGTAACCCACTTATTAGATGAAGAAAGGGCTGTGGATGTTGTCTACCTTGACTTTAGCAAGGCGTTTGACACAGTTTCCCACAGCATTCTCCTTGAGAAACTGGCTGCTCGTGGCTTGGATGAGCACACCCTTGGCTGGATCAAAAACTGGTTGGATGGCCGAGTCCAGAGGGTTGTGCTCAATGGAGTCAAGTCCGGTTGGCGGCCGGTCACGAGCGGTGTCCCTCAGGGGTCAGTGCTGGGGCCTCTCCTGTTCAACATCTTTATTGATGACTTGGATGAGGGGATAGAGTGCACCCTTAGTAAGTTTGCAGATGACACTAAGCTGGGTGGGAGTGTCGATCTGCTTGAGGGTAGGCAGGCTCTGCAGAGGGACCTAGATAGGCTGGATAGATGGGCAGAGACCAATGGGATGAGTTTTAATAAGGCTAAATGTAAAGTCCTGCATTTTGGGCGTAACAACCCCCAGCAGCGCTACAGGCTCGGGAAGGTGTGGCTGGAGAGCTCCCCAGCAGAGAAGGACCTGGGGGTGCTGATTGACGGCTGGCTGAACATGAGTCAGCAGTGTGCCCAGGTGGCTAAGAAGGCCAATGGCATCCTGGCTTGCATCAGGAATAGTGTGACCAGCAGGAGCAGGGAGGTGATCTTGCCACTGTACACGGCACTGGTGAGGCCACACCTCGAGTACTGTGTGCAGTTTTGGGCACCGCAGTTTAGGAAGGACATTGAGCTACTAGAGAGGGTGCAGAGAAGGGCAACTAAGCTAGTCAGGGGTCTGGAAAACAGGCCTTATGAGGAGAGGCTTAGGGAGCTGGGGTTGTTTAGCCTGGAGAAGAGGAGGCTAAGGGGAGACCTTATTGCTCTCTTCAGCTACTTGAAAGGTCATTCTAGGGAGGCGGGTGTTGGCTTCGTCTCCTTTGTGACTGGTGACAGGACTAGAGGGAATGGGCTTAAGCCGAGCCAGGGTAGGTTTAGGTTAGATATTAGGAAGAATTTCTTTACTGAAATAGTGGTTAGATATTGGAATAGGCTGCCCAGGGAGGAGGTGGAGTCACCATCCCTGGAGGTTTTTAAGAAGAGGATAGATGTGTTTCTTCAGGGGATGATTTAGGGATAAGAGTAGTGTAGGGCTATCGGTTGGACTAGATGATCTTGAGGGTCCTTTCCAACCGTAATGATTCTGTGATTCCCTTGGGCTGCTGGCCATGCTTCTCTTGATGTAGCCCAGGATACGGTTGGCCTTCTGGGCTGCAGTTTGTCCCATATCTACCAGCTTTCATTGTAAGGTGGCCTGTCACTTGAAACAGGCAAATAAAAAATAATTCTGAAAACTCTAGTTTTTTTCCTCTGATTGAACAATTCTGAAAATTGGGATGCTTTGTTTAACTACCAAACTGGGTGGATTAAAGAGGAATGCAAAATTCTTACAACTGTAAATGTGCTGGGACACATTAAATAGACGTCACCTAACCTTAGGGGCACTACTTACCCTGTAGCTAGCTCTTTAGACAGCAAAATGGTTAAAGCAAAAATGAAGTTGACCTGGGGGTGTGGAGGGACTGGGGGGAGCAAGGGAGAGAGGGCAAGATTGGACTGGTTTTAATCTTTTAAAGTACTGTACTTTTGAAGGGGGTGTTTGGTTTTTTCAGACTTTAATGTAAAATCTGTTGACTTCAAAAGCAACTCAAAATGAATAACGGGATATACTAAAGCACAAAAGGGAGTGGCTTCTGTATTTAGTTGCATTATTCACTATTAAAAAATAATTCTGATTTTCCTGTGACAATCAGGCCAAACAACTACTATAAAAGGATTCCTTTCCTTACATATTTTTTTTTCATTGCCTTTCTCTACACAAAGTCTCTTTTTACTATTGATCACAAAAAGAAACATTAAATCTCAAAGGAAGAAAGGCATCATCCAAGGCATATAAAAAATATTTGTAGTTGATCTGGCCTGTAAGGAACAGTGGGCAAGATCAATAAGGTGAAAACTGAAGATGCAACCTTTCTGGTCTCAAAGCCTGGCTGCTCTTTGTTGGTCCAATAAAAGGTATTGCTTTAATCTACTGTACTTTATCTACCAAAGAAAAAATAAAAGTTCAAGGTTTAAGCCTGGGTTGTTTTTTTTTTCAACTCTTCTTATGGCATAATACTATATAAATAAGTGTACATATGCATTTTTTTGCCTTAGTGTACCTTTCTTCTCTGTGGTACACAAGTTCGTAAGATGGTTGCAAATTAACTCTATTTTTTATGTTTTTATGGCCTCTTAGTGCTTAATACTTTTCCTCCCTCTCAGAAATAGCCTAACAGTTATGGTGCACAGTTTTGGTGGGTTGAAAGGCTGGACAACATGGGCTACTGTTTCATGGGCAGTAGTTAAATGTGTCTAGAGCTTTTGTGGGATTCATTCCTTTGCTATACTCACACCTTGGTTGATTAACTATAGTGTAGTAAACATAACAGAATTTATATATAGAACAAGTCTCTGAAAATAGTATTGTAGGGGAAAGTGACCTTTTACAACAGTGATTCTGCAGTGATTTAAGCTTTTGAGCTAAAAAGGAAGGAAACTACATTGAATACTGTGTCTCAGGGAAAGATAAGGGTTATACTATATTTATCCCATCTGTGCCAAGATTTTGGAGTCCTAAACTCAACAAAAAGGTCCAGTCACAGTCAAATATGCTCAATTTACAACAGTGAAAAACGTGCAGAAATTGTTGAGAGATTCTGACACCTGAGAGTCAAAAGAGATGTGGAACTGTCTATTGTTTACACCAATGGCAAACACCTGGAAGCCACTTTGTCCAAAGAAGAAAGGCAAAACATTTCTCATGACAGCCAGAGTGTGTTGAATTTGTTTAGTGCATGGGCTGAGGTTGAAGCTATGTTACTGGCTGAGTGATTTTGCGATTAAGAGTTGCACCAGGGGTGGTTTAGATTGGATTTTAGGAAAGAATATTAGGAAGAATTTCTTCCCCAAAAAGATTGTCAAACCCCCTAACAGGCTGCCCAGGGAAATGGTGGAGTTATCATCCGTCAAGGGATTGAAAAGACATGGAGATGTGGCAGTGAGGGGCATAGTTTAGTGGTGACCTGGCAGTGCTTCTTAACAGTTAGACTTGATGTTCTTAACCGTCTCTTCCAGCATAAATAATTCTGTGATTCTAAGAGCACTTAACAGGTCAGAATGGGAGCTTCTAGATGTTCTTGGACTTCAGGGAAAGCACCTGTATAAGAAAGTCACCCACAAGAATGTTACAAATATTTAGGAGGCACTTCCCTTTCCTTCTGTGGAGACAGGAAGAATGGTGAAAACAGATAACAAATTAGATAATAAATGAGAGAGAGCATTACTCTCTCCTAATAGTAAATAAGGTAACTGACATGGTGGAATAAAAAGTCTGGGTCTCTTTCTCCAGAGAAGCTCTGCTATTGTACAGATAACATTTAGCATATATCAGGCTAGCATGCAGTAAATAGAACCACACATTCTCCTTTTCGGGCTAGAAAGCATCAGTCCAAAGTGCTATGAACAGTGCATTGATTATGGATATCAGATGAAAGTATCAACTGCAGCAACCCCTGTTCACTTCCCTCCACAAATAATACTAATAAATACTAAACCTAATGATAATACTAATATCAACAGTAACAACCACCTTCCCACTCCTTGTGTTTAGCTTTGTGTTACTGCCTACCTAAAGGTGGCCATAGACTAGATTTGATTCACACATATCCTACACATTTATACTACTGATCTGCAAGATAAGTTTTTCTGTCATTCAGTTACCAGATTTCCTAGACCCTAAAACACTTTAATAAATATAATTTATTTTGGTTTTGTCCATATTTCTCTAAAAAGTATCTTGCAATGCCACGGAGAGTCTGGATACTTATTTTTGTGTTTGAAGAGATACACATCCTTTCAGCAAATACAAACAAAAATATGTTGAACTTCATCTGTCACAAGGCATAAAGCTTCTTCTCATTATTCATTATGGCAAAAGGTAAGGCACAGTATAAACTTCTCATATCATCAGGATCTTTAGGTCAGCTGAGCCCCAGGGTTTAATTTAAAGTATGAGCCACAAAATGAACCGCATAACACATTGAATCACCAATTTAAAGAAATAACCTTTTCTAGAAACAGACCAATTATCCTTGGCTGCTGGATAGTCTGTTCTTGGAAAATGCATGTATGCACACAAAAGGAGGAAAGCAAGGATGTCTGCATAACTTTATAAAAGTTTATATCACTGACTCCTGCTGGGTGTTATGTTAAAATATTATTTTTTTTTTCACAAAGTCTAGTCATTAACATTATGTTCACCAAACTGAAAAAACTAATGTTAATACATTTACATCTAACTTCAGACAAGGCAGACTTCATTTCATCTCCAAAAGAAACAGCAAAATGGAGCAGTTTCTCATTATTTCTGCAAGGACTTCTGAAATATTTTGTTAAAATAGCTTGTATGTAAATTTGCCGTAACTCCACTATTACCTGTTACTGTAAAACAATCTTAAGAGCTTTATAGTTACAAAGTTAATTTTACAATCATGCATACAAAAATGAATGCACAGATGAATGCTTAATTTGCACTTCCAGTTGTTGTGGTTGTAAACCTGATCAGGAAGTTCTACAACATACACGAATTCATGTACATGGCTAGTTACTTAAGTACCCAAACTCATGAACTGTCAGCAGATAGTAGTTAAGCACATTAAAATAAGCATACAAACTGCCTGGGTGTAAATGCACTAGAAAACTCAAGGCCAGAAGATCATGTCTAAAGAGTTGATACAAGCCCCAACTGAAAAAAACTTGATGAAAAACATGAGTTCATGAATGAAAATTCTCTTTACAACAAACTTCAAATTAAGATCAAGCATACGTTGATGAGAAAGATCGTAGCAGCTTCCAGAGCAATTGGCTGGAAAAAGAGAAAAGTAGGAAGGAAGAAGAGTTATATTAGCTGCTAAGAAGACTAGAAGAAAATACTAAGATGACAATTAATATGCTTTGGAAAAAAAAAAAACCCCAAACAACTAAACAAATGCAAAAAACAAACCACACATCAAAAAAAAAGAATAAGAGAAGATGTTGATACTGTATCTGTATGAAGGTAGAAAAGAAAAGATACACAATATATTCTTATGGCAAATTCATTCCCAAATGGTACTGTATTACTTCCAAATCTATATTGCATCAAGAGAAGTGTGGCCAGAAGGTCGAGGAAGGTGATTCTCCCCCTCTACTCTGCTCTCGTGGGACCCCACCTGGAATATTGCATCCAGTTCTGCAGCCCCTATTCCAAGAAGGATATGGAAGTGCTGGAGAGTCCAGAGAAAAGCCAGGAGAATGATCATAGGACTGGAGCACCTCTGCTATGAGGACAGACTGAGAGAGTTGGGGTTGTTCAGTCTGCAGAAAAGAAGGCTTCCAGGCGACCTTCTGGTGGCCTTTCAGTATCTGAAGAGGGCCTACAAGAAAGCTGGGGAGGGACTTTTTAGGAAGTCAGACAGTGATAGAACCAGGGGAAATGGGTGTCAGCTAGAGGAGGGTAGATTTAGGTTGGATATTAGGAAGAAGTTCTTCATTATTAGGGTGGTGAGACAGTGGACCAGGTTGCCCAGAGAGGTTGTGGAGGCCTCATCCCTGGAAGCTTTTAAGACAAGGCTGGATGGGTCCCTGGTTAACCTGATCTAGTGGAAGGTGTCCCTGCTGGGCAAGGGGGTTGGAACTAGATGATCTTTGAGGTCCCTTCCAACTCTGACAATCCTATGATATATATTGATGCCAAAGAGTCAGCCAAGGTACAGTTTGCAACATTGGAGAAATGTGAGCTATAAAGGGAGACTTGTTAATAACAGCTCTGATGGAAGCATTCAGATGATGAGGATCTGCTGATGATTTAACCAACTATTGAGCTTGCCTGGGACTAAAAGATTAAAGTGGTCAGTTTTGTGAGTGATGAAGGCATGAAGAAGTGCAATAATATCAGTCAGAGGAGAAAGGTCTCTAATCTTATGATAAGCTGTAAGTGTTGAAATGAATTTTTATCTACATGTTTAAATTTGAAGTTCATCAGATAACTTGCTGTGTGTGATACTTCTTACTTTATGTAAGAGAAAGACAGTTTCTGCAACTTGATAGAAACTTTAGGAAGAAGTTAGAAGATATTTTGTTTTGTGGCAATAAAGAGTATTTCCCTTTTATAAAGGACTAGGTGCAGTCAGGTGCTGGTTATCCTTCCTTCTGGAAAACATCTGCATTAAACTCCTGTAGAAGTCATAGCATTGTCTGCTATAACAAAGAGAAAAAAAGTTGGCAGAAGGGCATTGATGTAAAAGTTAAGGAGAAATGAAAGAATATTGACTTCCTAAGATCCAAGATGGAAGTTTAAACTTATTTGCCATTTGTCCAAAAAAAAGAATTAAGAAACTGTTTGTGTCAGTTCTCCTAGCGATTCTAATGTCAACAATTTTACTATCATGGTATCAAGCTTTATTTGGAGCACAGAAATATTGAAAATAAACAACATAGTCAAGAGGAAGAATATTCTAAAAAATCTTTACAGGAAAGTCAAAATGCTCCTTTTGTTCCCTGGACACTTTATCTTCATCTCGACTAAGGAAAGAAAGCTGAAATTGATAGAAGTGGGCAGAAACAGAAGAAAGATATAGTTTAAAGTAACAAATTAAAACAAAGCAAAAACCAAAGAGGACTCTTAAGTCCAGCTCTGAGAGGACAGGACTCAAGACTCCTCTGCTGTGTCAGTTCCTGAAAACTACTTCTTTATATAAAAATGTGCAATGAGACAAAAAGACATTCTAGTTCTTCCACAGGAAGGAACAGACCTACTTCAACATCATCATAACTAGGCTTCACGAACGAAGATTTGGGAAGGGCTCTATCCACGTTTGTCGCACACGCGTTGGTAGACCTACTTCACCATCTTACTATATAACATCTTCCTGTTGTATTTACATGCAAAACCCTCCACTTTAGTCCTCCTTATTGGATCTTCTACTCTCATTTTATCCATTTTGTCATTCTACACACATCAGGACAATTTTAGACACATACGGAAACATGAAGATAGTTGTATTTAAGGGTTAATTAGAGGACTAACATTTAACGGTAAAACCACAGGAAGATGAAAGTACCCTAAGTGTCTAAAAGGCCACAAAGTGGCACTGAATATTGCTACAATCTAGAGCAAAATCAATTTTGCAAATAACTGTTGTAAGATTTCTGCTTTCAGGACTGATTTTTGGAATCCTATTTAAGCTGAAACCGCAGATTGAACATGAAATTCATTACTTAACCATTCATCTCAAGAAAAAAATCACCTCCAATATCTTACACTTTGTTGTATGTATCTGTTATGATTCCAAATTCTAGCAAAAAGTACAGGGGTTGTAGACAATGTACACAGGTGGAATGTTGCCAGTGTAAAACTACAGTATTATTTAAGAACGGTTTCAGAATATTTTAACCAAAAAATTTATTCATAGTCCTTCTATGAAAATAGAAAAAAAAACCACAGCCAACCAACCAACCAAAAAAAGCAAACCAAAAAATCCCCCAAACCAGAGATAAGTACAATATATTTTTCATTCAAAATTAGAACCACTGTGGTAATAATGAAAGTGAAAATGAGAAAAACCAAACAGAATAACAAAATACACATTGTCCTTCACTGTATAAATGATGAACAAGAGGAGAAGGAAATGAAAAAATACATAGTGAACTATGAAATACACTCTGATACATTATTTAAGCTTAATATGAAGGATCCAAAGACTCATTTTTAAATTCCAAGCCTGGATAGTTCAGGGTGTGCAGTACCTTCACATACTGAGCGGGATATAATTTCTTGGAGCCAACTCAAAATAGTAGTGTAACAGTGGTAATTTCTGTAAAAGAAATATATTAAGGGCACATTCAAGTGGGAAATAGAAAGTGTTTCAGTAATACTTTTAATCATTTAGTTGTTTAGTGTATAAATCTTTTAAATACTGTGACATGTACCTTTGAAGGAAATAGAAAAGACAATCCAGTAGCTGATCAGTTACAGCCACCAACAGTCCCCTCCAACTTCTTTTCCAGAATAAACTCTCTTGACTACTGTCCATAGATTCAGTGGGACGGAAGATCAGTAAAGTGTAAAAGTTTCTGTCTGTGAGTATTCCAGCTGAGCCACACAGATCAATGTCCTACTGTATTTTATTTTTATTGATATACAGTGTGGGTCCACCTCTGAGGAGGTAATGCTCCTGAACCATGAAGTATGTTCATATGAGATCCATGGAGCATTTCAGAATGCATATTAAAAAACAAGCAAACAAACAAACAAACAAGTATTATTTTATGGACACTAAGCCAGTCCATTAAGTTTCATTGCACAAAACAGGCTTTTAATTGAACAAGTCTGCACTTTCTAATGCTCTTCCCTTCAGTTACACTAGATATTTGTCTAATTGTTTTGAAGAGATATTCCCAAAGTTGAAGACATGACTTTGTCAAACATGCAAGTTCTAAACCTTCTCTATGAGAGGGTACAAACAACATGGGATCTGTTCCACCTATTTCAAAACATTGGACTTTTTCAGACATATTGCTTGAAAAGTATCAGGTCATAATCTGTGTTACCTATCTTGTAGTTTACTCCAGTTTTTATATCTATGGACACATAACTATATTGCACTTTGTGGTGGTACACATGCACAATCCAGGAGTTCTCAAAATTCTGTCTTATTTTGTAATACACTGCTTGTAAATCTTCTTTCAAGATCTCATTTCTAAACAGTTTCCCTGATCTCAAATGCATTCCCAGTATTTCCCAAATACCAACACTCAGTTATCAGAAAACATGTTGCCTTCAGAATAAAGACTTTAAACCAATCAGTGATACTAGTGTTGCAAGACTTTATGTCTGTTCTTTTAGATTGCAACCAAATTGGGTGAACAAGGCATGGGGAGAACAGAATATTTTCCTCCATTGACTCTAAACTTCTATGGCTTTGCCTGTATCCAAACATAAAATGAATTTGTGGAGACTAACAGCTTTATTAAAGTATGAAACAACGCGTAAAAAGTGCTCTTAAAACATCCACTGGAAAATATTAGACATATAGATACTTCCAGGAAGTTTGTGCCTCTTTTCTTTTACTTCTCTGACCCCAGTTTAGCCCCCTCAGAAGATACACACACCCTTTGGTCTGTTTCCTTTCCCCACTATGAAATTAAATTTAACTAATTGAACGGAAGGGGAGATAAATTCCATTGTTTTTGGAAAGCTGACACTACATCTGAGTTGCCCAAGACTTCTAATAATCGCTTTTCTCTGTCTCAGAAGAGTAACTGCTGATGGCAAAGTTAATTAGCTAATGTCTTTAAACCTTAGAGTGTATTTGGGTTAACAGATTTGTATATTTAAAGAAAAAAAAAAAAAACAGAAATAGAATTGTCAGCTAATTTACTGTGTAACTGAAGTATTATTCAAAAAAATTCTATCTTAAAGAGAAAATTTTGTTATATTTCTAAAAAAGGGTGAAATCAGATTAATTGTTTTTGCTATTTTTTTCCTCCTGTCTGTTGATGCAAACAACTGAGAAAATCCCAACCTGCAGCTGAATGTTTTCTATAATGCCAGGAATTTGTAAGTTTTAGCACAACAGCTGAACATGGTGTAGAAAAGTAGAAAAAGCTGGAAAACTATTACATTAACTATGCAAATTTGTTCCACATATGTACCAAATTGTCAATTACAAGTAAAGATGAAAAGATCAACAGTTATGCCTGTTAAAATGAGAGTTTCTCTTGTTTGTGTTTTAGGTTGCGTGAGTTGATACTTGACTGCAACCCATTTCAAAAGCTGGATAAATATAACAGTGAAAGTTCTGTTTTGTATGAAATATTCCTGCCTGGTTTTAATTAGAAAATTAAAATATGGTGGATAAATATTCCAGAATAAAGCTGCACNTCAAAACAGTTTTTAGAGTACCAGTGCAATTGAACAGAAAATTATTTGTGCAACAGTTACAGAAGAAAATAAGCTTATTAATTTCTCCCAAATGATATAAAACTGGAGACTTCTTCACTAGTCAAGGTACTGGTGTTAGTTGCACAGACTATCCCTTATATTTTTAAAAAATATNACTGTCACTACTAAAATGTGAAGGGAATATTTTTTCATTTCTAAAAACGTTTTAAAAACATTTTTAAAAACCTTTTTTGCCTTCTCATCACTGACCTTCATCTAGCTGAACTCACATCATACGTTAGGGTGAGTAAGACACTTTACAGAGGTCAGAGCTCTATTTTTTTTAGGAATCACTCTATCCTGCAACAACTAAATAACAACCAATTTTTTAACAATAAAACTATTCTTTTTCTCCAATAAAGAAACGCCACAAAATAAAAACCCCAAACATATGTTTGGGTTCATATTTCCATATTTCCATCAAGAGAAAGGTGCCTTTTGTGTATTCCAAGCTCTACAAAATAAAGGACTAAACATGTAAGCCACCATCTTTTCCAATTACTATGCCTTCCCATTTGGTTTGATGAATATTTGCCATTCAATCATGCCACTAAAAAAAAAAACCCAAATACCAAGGTCTGAGTTCTGCTGCCTTCACAACAAGGATGTCTGATGAAAAACTGTGCTTCAAAGAGAACATTAAGAAAAATAGAGATACACAATCCAGCTAAGGTGAAGGAGAAGATGACAAGGGCTTTGAACGTTCATAGCTTTCATTTATTTCACTTATGACATTTTGGCTTTCGGATTAGATCTTTATGTTTTAGGGGTCCAATTAAGAGAACACTTAGAATACACATAGAAATTGGGTAATGGACTGACTGAATAGCTATTGGGTATACCTAACATTTTCAAAAGTTTAGCCTCTTCTCTCCCTCCATGTCCATCAGTGCTGCTGTAAGACAAAGTCAAAAGCCTTTACCTCCCTGACAAAGTCTTTGTGAAGTTTATCCAGATAATGCTCGTAAAGCACAAAGAAAATGTCATACAAATGAAAAGATTAGTAGTATAAACCAGAAGGAGCTCTGGACAACTGCTGGAGTTTGGAAATGATTTTACAGCCTTTTAAAGATCACAAGACAGATAGCAAAATGGGTTGCATTTGCCACCCAGTCACCCGATGCTGAGTATAAGCACAAGATAACCACTAGTGAGCACAGGCTGGGGAGGGGTGGGCTCATGTTTATTCTTCCACCTGGTATTGGTAAGTGCCTTTTAATGTACACAAACCAATTAATCCTTTTTATTTCCTTAAAGTCTGTCTTCTTTTATTTTTTGGATTGCCTGTTTTCTTCACTTACCTAGAATTTTTACCTAGCATTTCTCACATCAGTTGTTTTCGGGTATATTGCTGCCTAGTTTTATCTACTGGAAATACACTTAAGATTTATATGGGATATTCCTATTTCTAAGCATATTTTCCTTAAGAACAAGTGGAAAAAAACTCCTTATTAATTAAGGCTGCATGGCTCTTTCAGATTACCAACAGCTTTCTTATGTGTTAGACCTGAACCTAGGCTTCAGGATAAATAAATTTTTTAAAAGCATTAAAAATATTATGACTTTATATGGTATGTTACAGCAAAAATAGCTTAACAGAGCATGGTGAGGGGACAAACCCCATTTTTCTGGAATTTTATTTTCTTTATCAGGACTTTGTAATATACAGTCACAAAAATACTTTGTGCAAGGTAAGATTAGTTGCAATTGTTAAGATCAGCATGTAAGATAGGAGAAGGAAGTAGTCTCAACAAAAAGAAAAACCCACCACAAAAAAGGAAAGAACTAGCCACTTCAATGTTTTGCAGTAATGTATGAAGTCCATTGGGTACAAATTACTGTTTTCCCAGGTCTAGGAATAGAACTCTTAAAAGTAATTCATAGCACACACTAATACCATGTAAAATAAAACCAATCATTCAGGACACTTGTGCTTATTGTGTAGGATTGCAATATTCCTTTACATTCCTAGGTGATAACTGTATTTTAAATTCATATTAGGTATGTTGTTACATATAAATTAAAACTTCCATGTAGATTTTTACAGCACTGGAAATGTTAGTTTTATTCAGAACTTAAAGTTTGGGTTTGTTTTTTTTTCCTCAAATAATAAAATAATTTCTTTCCTGTCTTAGCCTTCATCAACAGAAAGCAGATATTCTCTCTCTTAATTTTTTTTTTTTCCCCCAAGCATCCCTAATCTGCACTTGCTACTTTCCTGATAAGTAAACAGTTGGCAAGGAACTCCCTCTTGTGGTCAAACATTCTTCATTAGGAAAAAAAAAACAAACCTCTAGACTGAGCTGATGGGACAGATGATCAAAACATGGGTCACTTGAAGCCATTAAGATGAACAATACTGATAGGTGTAGTTTTAGTGGAGCAGTTCATTGCCAATTAGAGATGAGCATGTGGTTTTAATTTCTTCCTAAAACTCCTTTCTAAATCATCGCTGTGTCTCCAACAAGATCTTAATTCTGCAATCCACGTCTCTGATACAAAGCACAAAGCCAAGTTTAACTTTCTCACCACTTCTGACTTCCCATATGACATTCACCCCCCCAAAAAAAAAGTATAAAAAAGTAAATCAGATGAGCTTCAAAGAGCGCAGAAAGGTTGAATGTTTCTCTAAGGTGCATTATCACTTCCAACGTGCCATTAACTCCTGTCTGGCCATGGCTTGTGCCAGGACTGTCCCTCAGGCTCTGTGGCAATAACTGAATAGCCTCAAGTCAGGAGAGCTGTGATAAAATAAAATAAAACTCAAATGTCTGGCAGCCTGAAACACCATCCCATGCTTAATAGCTTTATTTGAATGCTGCTGCCAACAGCAGTGATAAACAGCTGCAAATGGACAGAATTCTGCTAGTGATTTTGATTTGATGCTACCCACAGAATATTTTTGCCTTGGAAAGAATCTTGATCTGGGGGTCAGCTTTAGTTTCCCCAAAGTAATGCTCAAGATTACCATGAAATCAGAACTTGAGACCAGGCATAATTTATTTTACTTTTTTTCTAACTGTGCTATTCTACATTACTGCTGTAAGAAGTAGACAGAAGCATGAAATGCCTTGGCATAACACACCAAAGATGAAGTATTTGTCTTAGACTTACTTTTACTCTATGATCTGATTTTCATAAATAAATTTTTGGACACCAGTTCTTTACAAAAGAATGGATTTCATATGCTATACAAATAAATATGAGCAATGGAAGACAGGCAGATACAGAGGAACTGAAAGGAGAGCCACATACCACATGGAGTGGGACAGTGGATCGCTGGCTGGGGCTAATTTAACTCCTCCCTAGTAAATCCACCACACCACCTAGGTTCACTAGAAGTCCAAACACAGGCATGGGAGCTGTTTGCCCTGTGAGCAGCACTGCCATTCACCTGTAAGCCAGACAGTCAGCAGAAAGTGGACACTAGCAAGAACAGCAAAATATAATAATTTCTCTTTATGAACACTTTTACTCATGCACATTAAACGCGTGACAATGCAGTTTGTCTTCAGGACACCTCACATTCCAGCTAGCAGAAATATGGATGGTGGTATAAAGATTGGTATTACATTTAGCTTTCCTGGGAGAAAGAACAGCATTAATCTTTATTAAGTAAAAGAAAAAAATCAAGGTTGATGAAGTAATGCTATTAAGAAAAGAAGAAACTTCTGTTTATTAATAATCATCTATTTAATTCCTTGATTAAAAAGTTGGGGTTCAGAGTCTCCACTTGACCTCTGAAACAACAAATTTGAGATCTTCTGGAAAAAGCAGGGCAGCAGACATACGGAGTGAAAGTCATCCTTCACTTTTTCAGTCCTAAGGTAACCTGAGACCTACAGAGTTGTGACATATCTAAAGTTCTCCAAGGCGCTAACTAAGGTACAGAAGGTCACAGAATCACAGAATGTTGAGGTTGAAAGAAACCTCTGGAGATAATCTAGTCTAAACCCTCTGTCAGAACAGGGTCACCTAAAACAGGTTGCACATGATGACATCCAGGTGAGTTTGGAATCTCTCCAGAGAAGGAGACTCCACAACCTCTCTGGACAGCCTGATCCAGTGCTCTACCACCCTCAAAGTAAGGAAGTTCCTCCCTATGTTTAGATGGAACTTCCTGTGTTCTGAGTCTGGAGACCATTTATGGATATCAGCAGTGTTCAGAACCACTGTCACACTCATTCTTTGCCTGCTCTTCTTGAAGATACCCAAAAAGTTCAATGCAGCAGGAGATGCTCACAGGGTCAACCCCTTGAAGAGGTGTCTCATACAGAACATCTTTCTACAAGTTTAAGGGGTTGCACTTATTGGAATCACTGAAATCATTGTATTACACAAAGACCAGGTCAAACATATGAATCTACCCCTAAATTTCTGCCAGACCCCTGGGTCTTACAGTGAGACCAAGGTATAACAAAAGGCAGCACATAAAGAGAAAAGAGGAGTCATCAGTTATATTATTTCTCCTCCTGGTTTGTGGTGATGCGGGTATCTATACAGGTCTTTCCATGAAGCCATTCCACTTTTGTCCAGAATAATACTGTGTCTATGTTTGCTCCCATATGGATGCACCACAATCTCAATGGACTCTGATGAGACATAAGACTGAGCACTTCTCCACTCTCAGCTGAAACCATGGTGGAGATGTGGCTGAATTTCACACACTAATCCCATTTGAATATATTGTACTCTCCAGGTGTAGGATAACTGTTTTATCTGTGCTTCTAATCAGTTTTCTGAGCAACACAGACAAATCCCTTTGTGGATTTCATTTCAACAAATTCTGTCCATCCCTGGGTGGAAAATATCATGACAGATACAAACAGGTTTACTTTTACTAATAAAATATGTGATCTGCATTTATCTCAATCCAGGTAGACATCATGCAGTATTTTCACATTGCTGCACAAAACAACTTGCAAAAATTTTTGATGGACTGTACATCCAAGTGAAAAAACTTTTAAGGATTAACTGACTCACACTGGACTGTTTGATATGTTATTCAGAAACTACATAGCTTGTATATTCAGAAAGTATACTATTTCATAGTGAAGTCATGTCCACTATGCAGGTCACATTAAATTTTACTTTTTCATGTAAAATGCCTAATTAAAGATATAAAAAAATATGAATGTTTTCCATCTGGGTAAGATAATGACTGCTTCTTATATTCGTTATCTTTGTCCTGGTTTGAGTTAGAAGAGAACTAGTTCTGTTTAGTGATTTCACTTTTCATTTAAAGATCCTCTAGGTAACTGCACTTTCTGAAACTAACA
The DNA here is from genome assembly GCA_013399015.1 of Galbula dea. Taxonomy (NCBI): domain Eukaryota; kingdom Metazoa; phylum Chordata; class Aves; order Piciformes; family Galbulidae; genus Galbula; species Galbula dea. Next base: position 349,894 of record VWZX01000464.1, read on the forward strand.
ACATATTTTTGCAGACACTGCCTGCTTCTAGCAGTGACAAGGCCTCATGTTCAGATTTACTACCAGGGATTGGCATGCAAAGCAAGGTCACTGCTGAATCTTGTGTCTCACATTGGGGGTTGCACCTTCAGGGAGGAGCAGAAAGGACAGGTGACCCTAAACTGACCAAAAAAGTATTCCATACCATATATGTAATTTTTGACACAAAACTGAGGGGCAGTTCCTTCTTTCCCCTTTTTTCCTTCAATGGCTGGCATCTGAGGAGTCTGTTCTGCCTTCAATCCTGAATCCTAAGTTCCTGCATCCAGTACCAGGATCCAGCCCCTGAGCCTGGCTCATATCTGCTGCTGAGCCCTACTGGCACAGTATCAGTGGGGCAGTAATGTGGTTACCATCAAGGGCAGTTTGGGTTTGTTATTGTTTTTTGCACATATTTGTATATATTTCATTTATCATTATTATTAAAGCAGTTTTAGTTTTCTTTTCCAATCCACAAGTCTTTCTCTCACTTATTCTATTCCACTTTCTATGGATGGGGGCAGGAAGGGGTAATAGGGAGCATCTGTCACTGGGCTGGTGGTCAGCCCAGCCCTGACCCTTGATAATGTTTCAAGCACCTATACAAATAAATGTGGGATTTGCATGGGGAACTCATAGATTTTGCTTTGAGGTTGCAAGCATTTCACTTGGTTGTAACATTTCTCCTCTGCTTTGTGTTTCAATCTAAGGCTCCATTGACATTTCTTATGAAAATCTGTAGGTCTTTTGAGCTTGTTATTCTCACACTGCACCATGTAAAACAACCATACAGCTGCAAACCATCAGCGTGCTCCATAGTCCATTCCTGCACTGATAAAACTTTATGAATGGAGTATAATTCCTGTTATTTGGAGAATCTAGAATTTTAGTGCATGATATTAGACCTCCCTCAAGTATTTTCAAGATTTATGGTATAAGAACTCCAAAACTTTCTGTCATTGAAGATCATGTTCTACCAATAATGTTGTCTTTAAGAAAAATGATATCTGTGAATGCAGGCATTTTATTGAAGCTATTACATTATCAATTCAAGTTTCAAGTAAAAAAAGCCTACAAAGAAACAATATAATCTTTACTAAGAAAAAGACCTAAAGGATTACTGATAGTAGAACAAGAGCAGCAGTTCAGCAAATGAACTCAAGATTTCCTTTTGTTTTTTGTTTTTTAAAGGCACTATTTCAAGGAACCCAGGACATCTTCCTTCTCACCCTATAACATTTTAGGTCTCTTCTTTAAACAAAGTAGAGTTTAGAAGATGCCAGTCTGATATCAACTGAAAAAGAAAAGATGTAGAGTCAACCTGGGCAAGAATGTCTAAAACTATTCTTAAAAGGAATGAAGAGGATCATCTGAATCTATTAAAAGCTGGCAACAAAAGCTTCACCAAGGATCTTTGACTATTCCAAGCAGGAAAAAAATTTATATTATACATAGGATTTTAACTTTGTGGTCTTGTTTTTCCATTTAATCCATGGACAGAGATATGAAAGGTGTCCTTTTGTCTCCCTTAAGGTCCTTTTCTTTTTTTTAATAAGCCTGGAAATATCTTGGGGTGGAAAAAATAAACTAAAACCCAAAACCCCAAACCAAACCAACCTACCAACCAAAAACCAACAGGAAAACCTCTGTAGAAAAAGGAAAACTTAGAACTGCCTAGTAGTGCTCTCCAACAGTTTTAAGAAAAAGGTATGGATGTCTCCTCATCACCAAGAGGAGGGATCTTGGATAGTAAGGAGATACTGTGTCAGTATGGAAAAAGAATGCCTGCCTGCCGTCTTCAAATATTTCATGCTGTCAAAGTAACCTTAGAGACCTTTGCACAACAGACAGCCCACTCCTTTCCATTTTAAAGGGGTATTAAGAGCAGGATTTTCTGCCCTTCCTGAAAGCTTCACAGCAGTATTTTCATCCTGAACATCACATAACTGGATAGAAGAATCCATAAATGGAATGAGCCAAGAAGCAGCAGGACCGACTTGCCCAATTTTATCCTTGTCCTGTAGACAGACAACACCTTCTTAAAGTGGGAAATGATTTGAAAGGTTCTAGTTCTGATAACAAAGCTGTTACTATGTTTCTATGTCACACTGGAATTTCTGGACCAAGTTATAGGATGAAAGAGCTCAGAGGAGCCCTCAGTGAACACCTGGAAGGCAACTGGCTGCATGTGAGCTATTACAGGATAACTTCTACTACTAGTAAAAGTTATCCTGTGAATCTTGCCTCAGAATCCCTCTTCTCTTTTGGGTAGGTTTCTGATTCCCTTTCCTGATTTGAAGTTTCTCTCCAAAGGTGTTGCCAGCCAGTTGTAAACTTTCTCCCAAAATTCAGATTGTGCACAAAACATTTTTTGGCCTGTTGGAAGAGTAAGTCCTAAAGAATTTGTTAGTTTTATGTGACTACACTTCTTAAAACAGGTAGTGCTACAACACAGTGCATTAAGAGATGGTCAAAATCAGCACAGAACTAAAGTTGCAAAAATAATTATTTAATGTTGTTCATAATAATGTTGTTCATAAAAGGGGTCTTTGGAATAAATTGCTTCATCAGTTCAGGTTTTACCATAGGGTGAATATTTGGTCTAATCACAGTTGTTAAGAAACCATATCAATGAAGAGTACATCCAAGAGGCTACAAGGGATACTACTGAAGCTCTGAAAGTCTCAATAAAATGGTTGTGAATATCTAATGCATCTCAGAGATAGCAGTTTCTCATGCCCAACAAACTTAATTGGATATATGTCCTAGTGAATACCAAAACAAACTTGCAAGCATGGTGCAGAGTGTAAACATATCTATTAGGATCCAAAAATATCCATCAACAGCTGCATGGTAGGAGAAGCTGCACTCATCTTCTAGCCATATTCCAAAACCAGAATGTTATAATATTTTAGGAAACATTTGTGCAAGGCAAATATTTATTAAGGGGACTGACAGATAGTCTCAGAAAGTGTAAAGGCTGAAGTGACACATTTTTTTCTTCAGGGAAAGAGGTGAGGTATCTGAAACTTCTATTCTGGGTGCCATACTAGCAGTAAGTGTTCCTGGAATTGTTGGGGTCAAAAGCACAAAGGAGCTAACATTAGAATTAGATTCCATAGCTTCAGGAAATCCCAAATAGTCTTGGAGATTGCAGAATAGACCTAGTTGCTTCTACATACAAATCCTGTACAATCCTGAGAATCTACTACCTAATTTTGGGATGATTTGAAGATGAGGATGGCTATTAGCAAATTTTGACTTATTTGTTTACAGTACTGTCCACCAGGCAGTAGAACTATCTAGAGATTCTCCAGAGGGCTATGCTTGCCAACAGGCAAGGCAAGAACACACCATGGAGAATTAATGATGGATCTCAACTACCAGTTCGGATGACATCAGAGAATCAGAATGGGAATACACATGCACTAAAGAGAAACAAAGGGAAATAACTCAGGAAATGAAATGAGAAACAACTTCTCTAACTGGCTAGTAACAGAAGCAAGAAGCCTAAGACTGTCTTAAAAACCAGGACATATGCAAGTCATCAAAGCAGCAGGCTCGAAGGGTAAATATTGACCAAATGGAATAGAAAAATAATAAGGTTCTCTCCAGTAAATACAGCAACAGACACACAAAATCACAACAAAATCTTCCAGCTCTTAACAACCAGCAAAGAGATTGGAGGAAGGAACCCAGGAAGGAATAGCTTGACTCCTTCACAGAAACTATAGCCTAAAGTGGGCTCCTTAACATCTTTTTTAGATGGCTTTTTCATGTTGGAATCAGATCTAGCCATGCCTTTAATAACAAACAGTCTGAAAAACAGAATATGAAACCAGACTGTCACTTAGTGAGCACTTAGAGTAGTTTACTGTGAGTTGCTTTGTGTTTTTTTTATTTTGTTTTAAATTTGAGACTGTTCACTTAGTTCCATATTTTAATACTAATGCAAATAGATCCCAAATACCTTCACAAAATTAAACTGATGTATGTATTTATCAGTGAAATATAACTATCTCCAATATAAAAAGTTACAATGCCACCTACCATACCTAATTAATTTTTGGGAGGGGATTTAAGAATGCAGAATTGCCCAAAGGCACTAAGTTGTATCTATATCAGTTTTTAATGTGGAAGTATATATTCTCAAATATCTCCTCAGTCATGCTAAAAAAAATATCTTCTGTACCAGGAACAGAACACAGAATTCTTGGTAATAGAAAGCATCATGCTTCTTAACTTCTTCCTAGATTCCATGTCTGATACAAGCTATTCAAGTATATTATTATTGTTGTTTCAGTGAAAAGTTGTTGTTTCAGTGGATTGTTTAGTTGTTAAGTCACCCTACCTTTCTGTTTAGAAATGAAGTGACTATTTATTGTGAAGCTATTAAAAATAACATGCTATTAAAATTCTGGAATTAGTTAGTATTTTTAATGGTAACCTGTTCTAATGTCTTTCAAGGTTTCATTGTATTTTTGTTCTTTACACACTGTAATCCATACCTTCTTTTTTTCTATTTCACAACTGCACAGCTTGAAAACATCTATACTAGAGGAATGGTTGCACCATCATCATCATCATGGCTAGGCTTCGCGAACGAAGATTTGGGGAGGGCTCTACCCACATTTGTTGCAAGCGCATTGGTGGCTAAAAAGGCCAATACAAGATAGGCATGAGCAGTTGCAAAAGGAAGAGCAGAAAGACTCCTTAGATGGTGTGTTCTGCAAGGCATGATTCTTTCTGCTCTGTCTTTTCTCCTCAAGGGTGATCCTGCATGCTTTCTCAAAAGCATCCACAGCGTTATAGATGGTGTGTCTCCAGGCCTCCCTCTTGGAGGCCAGAGTAGACTAGTTCTGATGATCAATATGGCCAATATGTTTCAGGGAGTCCTTGTATCTTCTCTTTGGGGCTCCTGTCTTGCGGCAGCTGGTGGCAAGTTCACCATAAAGCAAGATCTTAGGGAGGCGGTGGTCCTTCATCCTTGAGACATGCCCTTCCCATCGCAACTGTGTTCTCAGTAACATGGCCTCAATACTTGTAACTGCTGCTTGCTCTAGAACAGATGTATTGGTCACATAATCTGACCAGTGGATGTTGAGGATTGTGCGGAGACAGCGTTGATGGAAGCGTTCTAGGAGACGCAGGTGGTGGCGGTAGATGACCCATGATTCTGACCTGTATAAGAGAGTAGACAGCACTATGGCTCTGTAAACTCTGATCTTTGTACCTTTCTTCAGGTGTTTATTTAGCCAAACTCTTTTATGAAGCTTTCTGAAAGCACTATATGCCTTTGCTAGCCTGTTGTCTATCTCTCCATCAGTCTTATCGTCCAAGGAGATAAGCACAATGGCAAAATTAGAACAGCAAACGAAAAACAAAAGTTATTTAGCATAACTGGATTATTGGTCTCAGAACTACATAATTTCAAATACAATGCTAGCATCCATGAGGGAAAATCCAGATGGTTAGCAAGTCCCCATACAGTCACAGTCTCATGAAATCAGTCCCCTTAACCCAAAGTCTTCTTTTCTACTTTATTCAAGTCCGTAAGAAAATGTGGATTTGAAAAGTATCCTAACTCAGCTGAGAAACAGTGTCAAAAGAAGCCAAATCACAGAATTTCTGTAAAATTAGTACTTGGATTACAGTTCTCTTCAAGACCATGAGAAGCTGAGATGCTTTACAAATCTCTGTGTTTGTTTAATTACAGTCCAATGACAGATCCTTTACAACTTCATAAGCTAGCCAGGTAGAACTTTGTTAGCAGTTCCTGATAAGCACTTCTCCATAACTCAGTCACAGATGAACATCTCATATAACATCATTCTGCAGGAGGGAGAAGAGAAGATGCATCAAACTGAGGAGTTCATTGTTGCAGAGTGTCTTCTCCCTTGAAGGCCAATTGCAGAACAGAAAGGAACAAGCAGAAATAGCTGTATCCTGGCAAAAAAAAAAGGAGTGTTGGGTTGCAGGAGGTGTTGTCCATTGCATACAGATCTGCAGCATCTTTTTACTGTCGTGGTCAAATGCCACCACAAGTGGTAAAGCATCATTGTCTTCCTTGAACAAGTGTCGAAACAATCAAACTTATTTCAAACACATCCCTGCCACCTTTATAATGCAGGCATTTTGGCACAGGGCAGAGAGAATAACCAGGTACCAATCAGTATATAAACCCTTTCTTTGGTACTTCATGTGCCCCTTGCACCCACAGCTGTGATCCTGCATGGACCCCTCAGCAGATATGATGGCTCAGACCTATTCTTTTCCAAAATTGTCACTCAGTGCCCATGGATGAAAGGGCTCTATGAAGTGCGGACATAGCTCAGATACGCATGTCTGGGCATGGCAGAGGAGGATTATGCTGCACAACAATGTCACGCAGGGATTATGTCCCACCATGCTCTGTAGGTGCTGGCCAGCTTGCTCTGCCTCTTTCAGAGGTCACAAGGGCTCAACTCTGTCCTCAGCGCACAGACAAAATCTAAGTCTCAGTGTCATGCTCACGCTTACTCCCCCTGTAATTAATTGGCTTGCAAATCTCATCAATGGAAGAAGGATCCAGGCCTTTAATTAAGCCTTTTCTGGATATGTCATATTCTATCTGTGACATTACACAATCCTTAAAAGAGCAAATTCTTTCATCCACATCTCTGTTGTTACTTTTTTCTTTTTTTAGGTTTCAAATCAGGGTAGACTTTGTCACATCCACAAACTGTTGCCTTGACTCTCCTCTTTACAGCCCTGTACTTAAGATTTTCCTAAGAATTAATTTAGATTGGTTTTGTTGGGTTGGTTTTGGGTTTTGTTTTGGGGTTTTTTTTTCTTAATTATTTTTAGTTTTACTACAAGTGTCTACAGAACTGGCATTTATTCTTTTGATTATTGTGCTTTCAATTCAGGATGCTTTCTACATGCTTTAAAATGCTTGTTGTGAGGTGGATTTTAATCACTCATTTTACACTCTCTTGTGTAATACGTCTCTATAGCTCAAAAGTAATTTCCCTCTACAGTTTTAGTCGTCCTTCATTTAGCAAACCATCTCTTTTATTCTTCAGCCTGTGCTCTGAAGGATGTTGAAATTGTCACAGCTGTTGTAGTCTTACCAGTTTCCATGTATACATCATGACACGTTTTTATCATTGAATATTACATCTTAATCAATATAAATTAATATTTTTATAGTTTACTGAATGTTTTATTTCCCAGGGCAGGTGTCAGGACAGCTCACTAACATGATCTGATTTGGAGGATGTTTTTCAGGTGAACTTCTATTCTGAAAAATAAAAAAGAAAAGAAAAGAAAAGAAAAAACTTTTTTAAAAAGCAAATTTTGAGAACTAGTACAAAATTATTCAGGTGAATGCCAATCCTTTGTAGATGATGGCATTGTAAAACGATCCATGTAAAGTCTGCCCTTGTTTGTTTGAAATAGCCGGTGCCTGGAGAACTCCCTGGTTTAATTGGGAGTTTGAAGGCATTCTGTATGGAGCAGGATGAGGTCTTTTGACATGTTTCAGCCCAGATTGAATCTTTACAGCTGAGCTACAACCCATGAAAAACATGGCTTTATAATGGAAATGCTGACACAACCTTTCAATTAGAGTAGTGTTAACTGCATCATTATAATTAGGGACGCACTGACCCTCTGAAAACTCTGGTTTGCAGATCAGGAGAAGGTATTCTTGTTTAGCTGGTCACCAGTAGAATTTATGTAAAAAGCTAGCTGATTAAAAATGTGTTACCAGAAATTTGGGTTGTTGTTTTTTGGGGTTTTTTTAACAGAATGAAAAAAGGGGATAAAAATTTTTCCCAGTCCTCATAGTCAGCTTAAGTTCTAAAAATATCTTCTGAATACATCCTGTGATCCCCCCAAAATTTTGCCCTTTAAAAAATAGAAGATTTTGACTTAATTTCTCACATGCTAAAAAAGGACTATCACCCTAACTTATCAAAGTAGCAAACACACACTGAGTGTCTTTGATAAATCATTTCATCTTGCCATGTAAAATATTTGGTGAGCACACAGTTTGCCAACCCTTTTGAAATCCTACAGCTAAACACTGGTTGGACTCAGAACAGCAAACTGGACAGAGCTGTGAAACTTCTAGCACAAGAGATGCCCTAAGTAATAGCCAAATTGTTTGTTGCAAAGTCTCTGCAGTTCATTGAGGGATGTCGTGGTCCATGAACTATTTCTGCAAAAAGCATCCCGGTGTTTTGTCTGTCATCACTTTGTCCCAGATTTGCTGTCTTAAAGTCAGCTGTGAGGTAGGGAGCTGTAAGAAAATATACTTGTGTCTACATTTGTTTATGGGCTTACTGAAGAAAACAAAAATAATGAATCAGTAAAAAACTGTTCTCTCTAGATTAGAGGTACTACATCTAGCTGTTAGCCTTAAAAAGGTTATGTCTGTCAGTTAAAGACGGTTCATTCTAAAGTATTTAAGAAAGCATTGGACAACTTTTCTGATAATATTTGTTTTATAAGTTTTGATGCTTTGTAAGCATGTTTTCTGCCTTGTTTAACTTATATTCTTATATATCACAAGAAATTGCTGCTGTATTACTTTACAAACCTGAACTCTCTGGTGCAAAGAAAGACAAAAGGGCTGATCATGTATTCTTCACCCAGTTCTCTTGTGTGTGTCTGCTATGACGATTTTTCTTTAATTAAGTAATCAGGTTCTACTTCTTCTCTGCCTTTTTAGGTCTAGGATAAGAAGCTCTCACCAAATAAGTAGTGCTTTGTGATTTTGTGCCTTAAATTTTGTGCCTTAAATCCACACTCCACTCTGTTAAAAACATTAATTTAATCTTTGGGGTTTTTTTCCATGACATTGGCTGCTGTAAACAACCCTGTAATGAACAACTGATAGTATGTTTTCTGTAACACTCTAGGGAAGGTTAGTGGTATAATCATCATAGCATTTACCATTTTTTGGACTACAAAATGCCAAGTATCTGATTTTTCAATAGTCTTTGCATTAGATGGAACTGGACAAATTGAAATTCCAGCATTTCCTAGTGCAAAGCCTCAGTGTCTCCCTAAATCCGTTGCCTCATAAGTCATTCAATCAGAAAATAAGAGGTATAAAATTACTAACAGCCCTTCGAAAGACTGCTTAAATATTTGGCTTCAGTTTACCTCACGCAAAGTGGAGCAATGCAGTGACACCTGAGCTGGCACTGAATGAACTAACTAGAGCTACAGTTAGCTGTTCTCTCCTCATCTAATTAGTTTTGGTTTTACTGCTAAGGAGCAAGTCTAATTAACCCAAGCAGAGGGCCACAATGCTGTTTAGATTCACGTTACGATCTCAGTCTGCATGCCAATACACCGGCTCTAATAAAACTTCATTTAGGGACCTTCACATGGTGCTACCTGGTGTCACAGACACACTCTACCCTTAGATACAAACTCTTCTGCAGAGGCCATGCAGTTTTCCAATTCTCCTTTGATCAGTAGTCACAGCACTTGCCATCTGTATTTTGTAGCTTCCACAAAAAAGCAAGTCGGAGTACTATGATTAACATTTTCTTTGACTAGAAAAACTCCAGGCAGACCCACAGCAATGACCATCTTCTGCACCAAGTAAGGCAGAGAGGGAAAAGAAGTGCATGATGAAGTAATTAAAGGCTATAATGCATTCACTGTGAGTTGAATTAAGGTTTCAATTACAATCTTAATTATGGGATTTCTAACATCTGAGCAGAATGTCACTGGATAGACCTACTTTCCTCAAGGCAGCTACACGCCAAACTTCTTAGAAAGCTTGCAAGGTAATCTGAGTATTTTATTTTAGTAAGCTTTAAAGTCATTTTGTAAAAGGAATAGCTTAATTGGTGTTTTTAATTGTTCATCTTATTTGTCTTTTTAATTTTTAAAGCAAACTAGGAACTCTGCTGAAATCTTTCCTTGTGATATTGTATTTGCAGTTTTTCAGATCATTGTAAGCTTTAGCTACACATGTGGTTGACCACTTGGGTCTACCTTTTAAATGGGCAAAGTTGCCATCTCATATCTGTCTGATAATAAATTCCCCCAAAAAAAATTCAAGGGACATTCCTTTCCATATTAATTTGTGGAAGTTTACTAATAGCACAGTGTAAGGATTCCTGCAGACTTAAGACAACTTAGACAGTGCTGTTTTCCAAGCTTTTACACCTCAACCCCATCCTTCTTCTCCAGGATTCTAGATTCTAGTCCTCTTTGTCTCCAACCCTGGCTTTGAGTCCTTCAAGTGCTACCTGTCTGTAGCCTTAATCCAAACCATGCCCTTATTCTCTTTGCAAGACCCAGTCTTCAAAATCTAAACACTCATGTCACCTTGCTTGTCTAGCAGCCTTGCTCTCCTCTCAATCCTACTTTTCTTTTCCAGTTTCTGCCTTCCCTTTTCTCTTTTTCTGGTCCATCTACCTGCTTTTCCACACAGCTTTTCTCATTCAAAATCTAGTTGCTCTTTCTCCATACTTTTAGTTTACACTATGTTTCACACATAATTAAGAGTTTTGTGTTTCCTTCTCCCCATTAGTTTCCTGGATCACATCAACTACATTAATTGTTCTCTCTTTGTGAATCTTGTTTTGTTTCCCCTCTATTCAAAGTTTATCCTTTTCATTCCTCCTGCTGCCTGGAGGTGCCTTCTAAGACAGAAATGTCTTCGACCTGGGTTAGGAGGCCAGCAATCACAGTGACCTTAAAACAACAAGTGCAGGTTTATAGGCAGGTACTGCTTTTTCCTTCAAAGATCTCAATAGAACCTGTGTAATATACAAACATAAATTTTGCAAATTTATTTGCCAGTCATGAGTTTTCTGAACATAATGCCCAAATTGCTTCTAAAAGATGCTCAGATTAAACACCAATTTATTTTTCCTCTGGGAACAGAACAAGTCATATCCCTGACACAAATGTCATTCTCTTCTTAATTCTTTACACAATTTAAGAGTTATTAGTGTTACTTAAGCATAGATAGACTAAGATATATTATCTAAACTTCCTTCATGAAAGACAAATACCTCACTCTGGTGGCAAACCCCTACAAGAGAATATCACCAGCATCTAGATTTTAGGAAATTTGTAAGCAAAACCAGAGGAAGAGGTGGCAATTGTTATCAAACCTGCCTGCAGCATCTACTTCACTGTTTATGCACGTTGATCCATCACAGAGACTCTTCTAGGCTTTGTTTTCCTGTTTTGGTCTCAAGAACATAAATCCTGATCTCTCACAAAAGTCCTGCTGTGGAAAGTGACAGGTGAGCACGATAGACTTACACCTCAGAGCTTTTTACTGGCATCAGTGCAGACCAAAAAACACTAAAAAAACCTTACAAAAGTAAGCAGAGAACTTCAGCTGAGAAGAGGTCTAAGAGAATTCACTGTGCTGGAGCTATCACGGGGCATATATGAGAGGTCCACATAGCTGGAGATGCTGAGCTGTGAGTGCAGGGACCCTTTCTATAACATAGTTGTGTTTCTGTTGTTTCATGACATTAAGAAACTTACTTACAGATTCCTCAAATGTTACAGTCTAGGGATAGAATCTTTACCTTTTCTTTCCTCCTGCTTGTTTTTGAAAACAGTTTGAGATCTGTGGTGGGGTAGTGCCTTTAACAGAGGTAATATAAGATTTTCTCCTTTTTCTAAATAAGCAAAACTTTTCTTCATGATCTCAGACTCAACCTTCACTAGAGAGGAGGTATTTAAGATAGACAGCATAAATGGTGGTATGTTGAGGCTTTTTTTCTGTTCCCATCAACAAGAAACAGTGTCGAAAAAAGCTTCTGTTTTCAACTTTAAGATAGTACATTTTTGTGACAATAGAGGAGTTACAAAAAAAAAGAAGTATATCTTAAAGAATACTAAATTATGCTATTAGATTTAAAACAGTTCACATCTCAATAGCCTAGTTTCCAACGGCTGCCTAAGTCTCTATAACAGATTCACATATTAGTGTGAACTTAATCACATTCTGGTTAATAAAGTGAACAATGAACAGGGACACACACTCATTCCAGTGTAACAGATTTGATTGGGATCTTCCACTTCAAGCTTTATTTTCTACTGCAAGACAAAAGTTCTTTAGTGTTTGAATATTAAGATTGAAGAATACTAAACCTGTATTTGGGAAGAATTAACAGAACTTTCCAGTAGAAAGTAGAAAGATTGAGCAATTATTTGAAAACACTAAGTCTGGTGTAAAATATAGACCAGAGACCATAATAACTGCATTAGCTAATATTGATTCTGTAATGAAACCTCATTTGTGTCCCTGCCAGTGGCATGTTCTTCCCATGGTGGATGTTAAGATATGTCTGAAGTACAAAACAAGAGGTTTGCCCGAAATAAGAAGGCTGATAAATTGTCTCTCAGATGTTTGCACAAACAAAAACTTCATTGTTGGACATTTCAGTGAACAAAAAACCTAAACCACTTGATCAAATTAACGTTTTGATTTGATCAAATTAGCACTTTGAATTGATCTTCAATTGTTTCCCACAAAATTAACATTTTGTGAGGAACATGCCTTAGTGGAAGAGGGACCTTGTGCACCTTTTTCATGCTCTCACTTTCTCTTCCAGTCCCATACTTTCTCTTTTTATTTCTCCTTCTCTGCTTCAACTTCCTTATCATATTTAATAACTTCATAGAATTTAAGGAAAAACAAAGGTGGAAAGGAAAAAGGAGGAAAACTTTCAAACAAATTGTGACATTAGTAAGATGAGTTATCACCAATGCTTTACAGTCTAGAGCAACCCTCTCTAACACTTAACAGCCAATGGTTACCTGTTTTATTCTTTTAGCTTTTTGAATTTACATATTTTGTTATGTCAATGCCAGGAACTTTAATGAAATAAAGTGCTTTTTAAAAACAAAGTAAAACAAACCAACCAACCAACCAAACAACCCCCCCCAAAAAACAACCAACCAAAAAACCCCAACAACTCAAAACATACAAGCAACAACAAAATTACCCTAGTAAATTTGTAAAGGGAATGTCATCCTAAATTCTGATTTGCCCAGAAAATATAAACCAAAACAAATTGTGGCCTGACACAAAAAAATAATTTCTGGTTTGCAACCATGGTAGCTTCTGAATAGTTTTGTGCCTGCATCAAAGGAGCGATACCATGTGCTCATTGACTAATACATGTTAGTTTCTGTTCCCACACAACTAAATAATCTATAGGATTATTTATAATGTGCACTGCACTGTTTAACCATTTCAAACAAGTTCTTTTTCAGTCAGGCAGTAATTTCATTACTTATTTGGTGTATATCTCAAAAGGATGATCAAAAAAAGACTGACAACATTCAACAATTTGATAACATCCAGTGATTGTTACCTACTAGGCTAGGATTTACAACAAGGCTTTAAACCTTGACACAGAAATAAAGGAGACTAGTATTTAGAGGAAAAGAGTTGTTTTCTGCATCAAACACAATCTATAAAATCTTTTGAATCATGACAAGAGTTTATGAGATCCACTATATGTTTAGTGTCAACCTGTACTGGCTCATATGCAGACTGTCAAGATAAATGTTCATTCACTATAATGAATTAGCTTTTAGTTAGTTTAAGAGAGATTACTGTGATTGAAGAGTGAGTTAATGTGATGAACAAATATTTTAAACCCTCTTTTGTTTATTGTGTGTTAATATAGTATATCCATGCCTTCTGTAAACCATGTCTATAATACCAAATATCTAATTATATACTCTATTTTTAATTCAAGCATCAGCTGTTTAATGTATTCTCTGTGGTCCCTTGTGCAGCTCAAATAAACCTTCCTTATGTCACACATACAGGCTATTTTCCAATAAGTCATTATATTTAAAGTGCAGACTAATGAAACCTTATTTTAAGAATATTTCTGTTTGCCTAACTGAATGCTAGTGGAAGTTCTGGGCTGTATTACTATGTTAATGACACTAGTAGATTTTAATATATAATTATTTTTATCATATATTGAACAAACTTTTNGACTTGAAAATGTGTTTATTTTGGTCTTTTGGTCCTTCAGATATTTTTCTGACTCAATATCACTCATCCCTTGTGGTTATGTATTTAGGCCCATTGAGAGAGCAAGCTCTAAGGAGCAGTAATCTGTGTCCTTCTAAACTGAATGGTTAAGCCACCTGCACTGTTGGAAAAATCTGGAAGAGCCAGGGAAAAATAACAAAAGCTACACAAACCTAATCATTGCCCCAGATCAGATTAGGAGAATATCTATTGCAGTTTTCTAGTGTTTGTGGAGGGGCAGAGCATCTTCCAACAAAAAAGTTTGTAGTGGGTAACTCTGGAGTAACTTGTCACAGAAGTTTCTTCCTAACCTTCCCAACACACCCTAAAGCATATGTTGTATATAATTCCAATTAGACATCCTGATATAAATATGGCTCTTCTCATTTACTGTGTAAACATTTAATTGGTGTAATTCTTAAACATGCTCCTGGAGTGCTCCACATTCAGGAAATGCAAGTGCCTTGTAAAAAGATGTCACTGCTATTTTAAATTAAACTTGTTCCCTATTGTTATCAGAGGAACAGCCTGTAAGGACACTTCCAGTAGATTTCATTTAGCAACTGGAGGAACAAAGTAGCCTTAAAAGAGTGTTAAGTTTTCCTGTATCTGTTTACAGGGTTGACATCTATTCCCACGAAATCCAGCAATGATACATTAAGACTTTGGGGGACATGGAGAGGTTTCTTTTCTTAAGCTCAGCATACTAAGTAGCTGGCTGAGATTAAAGAAAGGCTCATTTTGCATAGTAATGGCACACATATCTTCCACTGATATTTCCTTGGCAGCCTTCTCTTAAAGAAACAATGAAGATCATCCATTCTGTGGTCGACTGCTGAGAAATCAAAACATCTAACACAAGTACAGGTAATTGTATTTTGTTCCCTGAGGGTCAGTACTAGGTCTGGTTCTATTCAACATCTTCACCAGTGGCCTGAATGCAGGGACAGAGTGTACCCTCAGCTAGTTTGCTGATGACACCAAACTGGGAGGAGTGTCTGACACCCTGT
The DNA here is from genome assembly GCA_013399015.1 of Galbula dea. Lineage (NCBI taxonomy): Eukaryota > Metazoa > Chordata > Aves > Piciformes > Galbulidae > Galbula > Galbula dea. The sequence continues at coordinate 364,954 of VWZX01000464.1, forward strand.
CAGGTTATGCTGCCATTGGCAAGACCTGGACAGGGGGAATGGAACCTCATGAAGTTCAACAAAGGGTGAGAGTCCTGCACTTGGGGAGGAAAAACTCTGTGCACCGATACAGGTGAGGAATTGACCTAATGGAAAACAGCTCCAAAAAGATGGACTTGAGAATCCTGTGGACAATCAGTTCACCATGAGCCAGCAATGTGCTCTAATGTGCTCTTGGCCCTCATGCCCAAGAAGGTCGATGTTCTCCTGGGATGCATTAAAGAAGACAGTGACAAGCAGGCTGAGAGAGAGATTCTCCTCTGCCTCTATTCTGCCCTAGTCAGACCATGTCTGGAGTATTGTGTCCAGTATTGGGCTCCCCAGTACAGGAGAGGCAAGGAACCACTGGGGAAGTCCAGCAGAGGCTAGAAAGATGCTGAAGGCACTGGAGCATCTCTGGGAGGAGGAAAGGCTGAGAGCCATGGGGCTGCTTAGCCTGGAGAAGAGCAGACCCAGAGGGGATCTGCACAATGCTGAGCAAGAGCTAAAGGGAGGGGGCAAGAGGCTGGGGCCAGACTCTGCTTAGTGGTGCCCAGGGTCAGGCCAAGGGGCACTGGGCACAAACTGGAACCCAGGAGGTTCCACCTGAACAGGAGGAAAAACTTCTTTACTGTGAGGGTGTTGGAGCCCTGGCCCAGGCTGTCCAGAGAGGTTGTGGAGTCTCCTTGTCTGGAGAGATTCCAAAGGCACCTGGAGGTGATCCTGTGCAACCTGCTGTGGGTAACCCTGCTTTAGCAGGACATTGGACTAGATGATCCTCAGAGGTCTCTTCCAACTCCCACCATGCTGGGATTCTGGGATTATGTGGTTAAAAATAGTACATATGAGCACTCATTGAATTTTGTCAAATAAATATAAATTTAATGAATAATTTTCCCAAGATGCAGCAAGAGACAATGTGCTTTGCTGACTTTAGAAGCAGTGGGTGTTGCTATCAAAACAATCCTGAGAAATAGGTTGTGTTCTCATATTAATTATAAAAAAAAGTTATGTAAATATACAATACTATTGCCACTGCAAAAAAAAAAAAGAGCATTGCTGATGGACAGTTTTGTAAAACTGGAAAGAAAAGTGATCAAGAAGAGAGAAATATGGAATCACAGAGGTGGGGGAGAGGCCACAGAAATGACTCAAACCTCATTAGTGAAAGCAAATTGCTCAAACAGAGTACTGCAGAAATGAGTGACATGAGCAAAAATACCAGAAATGTCTGGCAAATCTCAAGAGAGATCATACTGTAAGTAAGAAGAATGACTGATTGGCTAAAATAGCTTTTGAACAAAAAAGAAAAAAATTAAAAAAAAGAATTGGGAGGCCTCCAGTGCTGCTCAGAAGGATGTGTTGAGCTTTCACAGGGGCAGCTAAGCTTCAGTTAATTAAAATGCCTTAGCCATGACGGTGGAGGAAAATGTGGCCACATGCACTATTGTCACATGAAAATCTGGTGGCAGCAGAAGTGAGGGAAATGTTACCCTTTGTGCACCTGGTGACACTTTCAGGACTGGCTCCAGTTAGCAGCACAAACACTAGGTGATCAACCAGAACTTTTTTTCTAGTTTAGAAAGTATATTGGTGAAATAACTTCCAGGGGTCCAACTGGGGACTCTGGAGCAGCTGCTGCAGAGAACTATACCACTAAAAGACCTGGGGCAAAGGAAATCTATCTATCTGGAAAACAAAAAACAAACAACTAAAAGACAGATTATTGATGCTGAAGTTTGCAAAGATTATGTGAAGATTGCTTTGGTAGAAAATTTGTCATATTAACTGAAGGAGAACAGAAAAAAGGTGAAAAACTTCAGCACAGTCAATACATTCTTCTCCAATGGTGCTGCTCTTTTAAATTGTAATTAGGCATACAGCTGCTACTATTTAATATGTCAAGTGTACAGAAAATTAAGGAAAATCCATCAGAAAAAAAAATCATAATGCACTACACTTCTACTAATTCTTCCCCAAAACTATTAAGCCAAAAAAGAGACAGAATTTGCAGCAGAAGAGCTGTACCTTGTGAAATGCTTGTACCTTCTAAAGGTTGAATTACACTATGAAATGCATTTTAATGAACATGAACAATGCAAAGTAATGTGTTGTCTGTTCCACATATTCAGTATTGGCAGAAGTCAGCACTGAGACTTTTGTGTCTTACTATGGCTTTGATTTACTTTCAGGACTTCAGCATTGTATTATTTGAACATAGTTTTTAAAGACAAAAATTAAACACAGAGAAGAACTTTCTGGTTGGAAGAAGAAAACTGAGTAGGTTTCTGTAGCCTTACCATGAAAGTTTTTGACTTCTTGTATGATCTACAAGTGGAAATGCAACTTATTATAGAATCAGAGAATGACTTGATTTGGAAAAGGCTATTAAAGGTCATGTAAGGACATTCCAGTCAACATAATATTCTTCCTAGGTGCACTTCATTGCATAGGATGTGTTCTGCCTAAAAGGAATGATGTGGAAACCTGAGCTTTCCTCTTTAGGAGAACACAAGAATTCCTGCAATGGCAGACGGTTCCCCAGGGCTTGAACAGAGCATGGTGGACAAGGAACACCTGCAACAACCAAGGTGCCCACATGGCTGCTGGTTTATAAAGAAACAAGCCATAGTTGTAAATTCTTAATTATTAGTTCTGAAGCCAAGGACACAACTAGGAAATCCCCTTTGAAAAGAGTGGTACTTCAGCTTGCAGGCTTATGAATATTTCAGGTGTTAGACAAACAGAGCAACAAAGAACAGCAGAGACCTCCCTGGATAGCGAATGTTCTGCAGTTTAAATGAGTGTGGGCAAAAAAAAAGCAGGGGGCCTTCACATTTTGAGCAGGAAACGAGCCTAGAAATACAACAAACCTTCATTTAGGCTATTTTCTTAACGTGCCATCATGGGGGATCCTGCTGGGTGATTTGCTGTAATGAACTCCACCTAGAAGCTCAGTAAATCTGAAACAGGGGAGGGGATGTGGTTTGCTGAACAGCTCTCCTGGAAGAAGCAAAAAACTTCTCTTCAGAACTAGCTTTCATAAGATAACTATTAACACAGCTACAATAACAAGAGAAAAACACCAGGACAAATTAATCTCTTCAGGATGAACTTCAAAACTATCTTAACCCAGTGAATCTTTTTCAGCTACTTTAGGCGACATCACCCGTTGCCATTTTCACTTCTCTGTTTCTGCATTTCTGGTTTTTACTCCCAGAAATAAAAGTATTTGATGTATTTGAGCCATAATAGATCGTACTCAGCTGTTAGATACATATGAGCTATTCCCTGTGTCAAAAGATCATCAGTTTAGCCAAGAACAAATTAATAGTTAATGGTACCACAAGTGCTTTTTACCTACTTTTAAATGTATTAGCCCCTCAATAATCTTACTGTCCTGAGGCTACTTGCCAAAACAGGATTAGACAGAATTATTATGAAAAGTACAAATAAATGATGTCTATGGAATCTGTGCAGTATTAACTATTAAAATACTCATATATTTAGAACAATTGGGATGCAGCACTTTGTTCTATTACTATATCTGTATATATAATTTTTAACCTTTTTAAAAGGTTATTCTAGTATGCTTTATAGTACAAAATACATGAAAGAAAAGTAGATTTAAATTGTAAAAATAAAAATTTTCTTTTGATTGTTTCAACATAGTTTCATGTTCACCTTCTGGGTTTAATTCAGTATGATATAACACCATGTAGTTAAAATCACTCTAAAATGGATTAGAAGTTTTGCTACAGAATTAATATCCCAACCTAACATCAGCCAGATCTCAAAATTCTATAGACAGATCTCAAAGCACATTTGGAAACTTAGCATTTCATTTTGAAGATACAAGTAGTAACTTGCATATTACTAAATAATATTAATTATTTTTTGTATATTACTAACCTTAATTTTTGTACCTTACCACCAGTACGTTCAACTATCATAAAAGTAAACTTTATAAATATAAATGTGAATGAATCTTCATTTTTTTTAGGAACAGAAACAGTTATAAAACAAATCTGTATCTTGCTGACCAGACAATTCATCAAACTGACTCAACTCAAAAGTAATCTGCAAGCCCCTGAATCTCTATAAGTAATTCAGGGTGTTGTAAGGTAAAGTTTGTCTGAATAATATAAAGGCTTAAATATATGTTAACTCCAAATAACATTTAGACAGCAATGAATTTAGTGGTGTTAACTTTTCTCTCCAATGGAATTAATCATCATATTTTGAATGGGGTATTAAGATCATAAGCACAGAACATGATTTTCTGCAGGAGATTGAATAACAAAGATAGATTTGATGGGCAGCATGTGGAGGGTGCTCTTAAGCATCTTGGCAGAGTGTACCTGAAGGAATCAAAGCTACAGACAACTCCACACATCAAACTTTCCAGTGTAAGTGAGAGGGCTGAAAAACTTTATCCCTTCAAATTTACACCCCTAAAATTACTTCATAAGGCTGACCACTACCACCACAAAAAGGTCCTGTGGGAAATTAGGGTTTTTTTACTGTTATTATTTAAATTATCCTAAGGATTCTGAATAATCCAGGACATAACATGAAAAATGCTCTGAAAAAATATATTAAAATATAAACTCAGTGTGTATCACTTCAAAACAGTGCATTAGGATGGAGATTACTCATTAATAAAATTGTTCTCTAGAAAGAACAAAGATATTTTGTGTCTAATTATTGATCTTATGAGGATCCCTTATCAGTTCACTAAGAAAAAGATAAGACTTTTGTTCCAGAAATAAGTGTATATAAGTAGAAAAATTATCCTGATGACTTCTAATGTTGAAGATTGCTTTATCTATAAGTCAATCAATTATCTGAGAATGAAGTGTTTTGAAGGGAATATCACTGAATCTGTTCTGAATCCTAAACCAGAAAGCCAATGCCAGAAAACTTGGTGCTTACAGGAGTCAAAATTTCAGTTCCTCAAAGGTTTATTATAATCCATTGCTTTTCTGACAGGATGGAATGATAAAAGTAAAAACAAACAAACAAATCCAAATCAAAGAAAACAAAAGAAAAAAGAACACACAAAAACCCCCAAATAAATTAAAAACTGATTCAGGAGTTACATCAGGTCCTCTCCATGTAGTTTGAATCTCTATAAATTTACCTTTTTTTTAAACTAAATTTCCTATCTGAAAAAATTAAACAGTTTAATATATATTCAAAATTTATGGATTTCAATGTTATATAAGAGACCAAAGGTTTAACCTCCAGAACTTAAATGTATACTAGAGTTTTAACCTCCCAGTCAACAGTTTAGCAACAAAAATCTGGTGTGAAGTTTGCTTTGAAATCATAAATATTTATCATGTTCCCACTGACAACATTTATAAAACCCCTGTACTTATATGTGTCCATAAATATATGTGTATCAATTTAAGAAGTCATATTTCAGTATCAGTATATTTTAAATATTTCAATATCACTATATATATATTAAAAAATAATTCAATGTCACTATTTAAAAAAATTCAATATCACTATCCATATTTTTTATATAAGAACATTTACAGATCACTATCTAAATTTTTATAAACAGAATAGTTTAATCACATGATTCAAGTTTCTCATCTAAAGGTCATAAAATTACGTCCTCAACTGCAGTTGAAGGGCTTTTGAAAGAATAGTGTAGCACAAAAATGCAGCAATGTCAAACTTCCTCCCATATCACATCAATGCACAGTGGGCACAGTGCAGTCAAAAAATTATTCATAGTACACAAATAGCTAAATGTATTAGTCAGGCTACATTAAATAAAGTTTCAGCTGATGCCTCAATATTTCAATGCTTTGCGACATCCTGGTTCAAGAATGATTAATACTTCTTAGTTTCAGTATCACGATCTTGTTGTTGAATTTTTTCCAATACTTTTTAGTCTTAGTATCATAGAATCACAGAATCACTGAACATCCCAAATTGGAAGGGACCCACAAGGATCACAGAATGTTAGGAGCTGAAAAGGACCTTGAAAGANGTGGAGAGACTGTTCCAAAGCTTCACCACTCTCTGGGTAAAGCACCACTTCCTAACATTCAACCTGAATCTCCCCCCATACAGCTTCCTGCCATTCCCCCAGGTCCTATTGCTGGTCACAATGAAGAAAAGGTCACCACCCACCCCTCCCTCTCTGGTGAGGGTTATAAACTGCAATGAGGTCTTCCCTCAGTCTCCTCAGAGGAGAAGGAACAGATCAAGTGATTTCAGCCTTTCCACATATGTCTTCCCCCCATACCCTTCACTATCTTTGTGGCCCTCCTCTGAACACTCTCCAACAACTTCATGACCCTCTTGTATTACGGTGCCCAAACCTGCACACACCACTCCAGGTAAGGCCACCAGTGCTGAGTAAAGTGGGACTAACACCTCTCTCGATCAGCTACCAATGGAGTGCTTGATGAACCCCAGGATCCTGTTGGCCTTTTTGGCTGCTAGTGTACACTGTTGACTCATATCCAACTTATCACCAAACAAAGCTCCCAGATCCCTCTCTGCAGTGCTGCTCTCCAGCCTCTCATTCCCCAGTCAGTAAGTTGCTTTCAGGCTGCCCCTTCCCAAGTGCGGAACCCGGTACTTGCCCTTGTTAAACTTCATAATTTCAAGAATCTCCATGAAAAGTTTATGAATCTTCATGAAAAGTTCATGAATTCAGATCATTACTTTTTGGTTTTGGTTTTGTTTTTTGTTGTTGTTGTTGTTGTTTTGTACAGAACTCAGATGTTTTCTATTTGGTGCAACCTAGAAGTGGAGATTTGACTGTGTTTCTAGTCCCCTTCTGACACTTTGCTGCCACTCTACAGCTCCAAGATCTTGGATGCAATTTGTCTTTTGGATGCACATTTCTCAACACCCATCTTCTCTTTCCTTTGGTGACTCACTGATCAGGTGACCCAGAGTCTTTTTCCACTATGGTCCATATTGTAGTAACTTCAAAGGTCCCCTGAAAATATATCTACTTTGCAGATATGTGATGACAACGAATTAGCTCAGGTCAGCAGTTCAGTTGTAGCAGCCCAGTATGAACTTATTCATTCTGTTTGCCAGTAAATGGGGTAAGTCTCATTCTTCAAGTCTCCTGAAGGAGAAAATAAGTATTATTACTATCTTTTTAAAGAATCACAGACCTTGTAAGCAAACAATAAGGAAAAGATGTTTTAGAAATGTCTGTGTTAGTGCAGATAGAGCAGACAAACCAGATAATTTTAGGACTACTTGCATCTTTAAAATGAAATTCTAAGTTTCTAAGTGTGCTTTGAGATCTGTTTATAAAATTTTGAGATCTGGCTGATAGTAGGTTGGGATATGAATTTTATAGGAAAACTTGTATCCTAGTTTAGAGTGATTTTTAGTACTTGTTTTTAAATCTTACTGAATTAAACCAACTCTTACATCAGCAAGACACTGCACCCTCCCCTTTAACTAAATGCAATGGCATATCATATGATGCATTTACATTACCCCAAATATACAATTTTGCCCAGCCCTAAATTGTGCCAAATTGAAAACCAAGCTTATTTAGTGAAACCTCACTACCTCTATGCAAAATTGAGCTTCTCAGTGCCGACAGACCCTTAGGGATTCAGATCCATAAATTAAAATAAAGGTAAAGGCTCCCAAGGCAGGTGAATTTTGAAAAATGTCTTTCTTGGTTAGCATTTCACTAACCTTATTTCTGCCATCTTTAGATGATTCAGTACAGAGAAGTATTAATCATTTACTCATTCACAATAAGTAGATTAATAAGAAAGTTAGAGAAAATATATGAGTGATCCAATTCAGAAATGTTTACTCATAGTCAGTGTTTACAAGAGTATAATAATGTGGGGATAAAGTGGTGGAAAAGCTGTGTTGTATTCAAAACACCTGAAAACACAGCATTTCTTTCAGCTTATGCTACATTGCTGCAATAAAAAGAGCGTAAATACACAAAAAATCACCCTCCTAAATAAATGTGTTTGTCATGTGTAGGACAGCCAGTCTAAATATCTGTCTGAATAAGGCTACACTTTGTGAAGTCTCATTTTTTTCACTTAAATCTGTTCAAGAGCAGTTAGGCATCCATAATAAGGACAGGACACAGGGTGAAAACAGAATCACCGGCACTGATGGATGGTCACCTGCTGTTGATGGATAGAGGGCAGACATTCATTCTCATGCTTCCAGACCTCTCTGTAACATTTGACATTTTCGACCATAAGATATTGCCAGCCTCAGTGAGGTGGTAGTGGTTCAGATATGTCTACCAGAATGATACCTGCTGGAACAGGTATCAGAACAGATCAGCCTAAGGGTAGTTCTGCCAAATTGTACCTCTGCCACTGGGTTTCCTCTCACTCTCCCTTCTTCTGCCTTTAGGAAACACCACTTATTTCAGAAGTCCAAGAACTCAGCAGATTCTATGAGCTAAGGAAATCTGTATTGTGATGCTACTCTCCTTCAAAGCATTTGGTGTTCTGGAACTAGGTTAAGTAAATGTTTAAAACAAAGGCTGTTTTTTCTGGCTAAATTTTGATGTTTACAGCCAGAGAGAACAGAAGAAAGTGCACTCTGTTGCTCTGACTTCAGACTACTGAATGTGTGTGATCACAGAAAGCAAAAACCTTGAGAAACCTCCACATCTTCCACCTGAATGTAACAGGTATCTTTATGCCTTTATTCTCATCAATATAAACACTCAGCAGAAAGTGCCCATGATATTAAAGAAGCAAATCCTACCCCAACAAAACAATATCATAATATTAACACCACCTTACTCACTAAAGAACAGGACAAATAAAATACTGGACAACACATGACACATTAACCATGTTGCTGAAATGGGTTCAAACACCGTAGTTACATGGACAATCAAACAAGCCTGAATGGTCTAGTGAACAATATACATATCTTATTCTTCTTTGTTAGAGGTAAAAAAGCTTTTCTTGATGTTGAAGATATCACTGTTTTTTGGCTGTTTAACAATCAGTATATCAAACTTACATACAAAACCAACAGATAGTCTACAGAAGACCACACTTAGAGATGCATACATGGAGACCACATAACATGAAAATACTTTTATGAACATGATGTCACAGCTAGTTGTGCTCTAATAATGCCATAGCATAGTTCTTTTGAGACCTCTATTGAAGTCTATTTTGAGGTTACAAAGGTTGGGAACAGACAAAGATGATTTCATGCAGATGAGAAGAAATATAGGATGATTAAGAGAAACTTTTACCTGTCTTGCAAGAGAAAAAGGGAAGGTAGAGATCAGGGAAATAGAGTTTAGTTTTGTTGTAAGAAACCTATTGAAAAATATCTTGAATGTTCTCTGGTCTGGGTCAACCATCATTCAATAGTTTCATTAATGACATAAACAGCAGAATAAATATTATGTTCGCTGAATTTACAAACAATACCGACTGAGAAGCTGACAGTTATAATTATTCTAAAAAAAAGATTAGAATTCAAAATAATATTGACAAGTTGAAGTCTCAAGTAGGGAAAGAAAGGAAAAGTGCAAAGTGTTAACTTAAGTAGAACAAATAGATTGCATAAGGATGGGTTAAGAGCTGTAGAAAAGAACCTAGAAGTTAGAGTTGATCACGAGGTAACTATGAATCTATGTCTTTCCTTTCTGAAGCAGGTAAATGTTGCTCTGGAATACATGGAACAGAGAATAGGTTACAAGATGTAAAATAATTCTCAACAGTAGTGGACATCAATCAAATTGCTCTCTCTGGTTGGTGATGCCGTCATTCAGCAAGGGTATGACTGAGCAGAAAAAAGTCCAGACAAGAAAAATGAGAAGGATCAGAGGTCAACTTGACATATATTTGATCAGTCCTAAAAAAAGACTGGTAGAAACGGGAGGCAAAGGTTTTAATATCTTTCAAATGTATAGAAACATGGTACAAAAAGGCAGGGAGCCATGTATGACAGAAAGGGGGAGGATTAAAGTTGGACATTGAAACAAATTTACTGATGCAAAGATGGTGAATCAGTGGGACAGACTGAGAATGCTTTTTCTTCCTATCTTTAGAAGTCTTTAAAGATGAGTTAGAATCATAGAATCTTAGAATGATTTGGGTTGGAAGGGACCTTTCAAGGTCATCAAGTCCAAACACCCTGAAGTGAGCATCTGCAGCTAGATCAGGTTTCTCATAGCCCCAGATAACCTGACCTGGAATGGTTCCAGGGATGGGGCATATACTTCCTCTCTGGGCAACCGGGACCAGGGTCTCACCATTCTTTGCTCTAAATCTCCCTCTTCTAATTTAAAACCATCATGCTTTAACTCTATCAGCCTGTCTTCACCATAGAGGGGTATCTCCATCCTTCTGATCCTTTCTGTGGACTCCTCTTGATCTACTCCATCAGGTCCATATCTCTCTTCTGCTGAGGACTCCAGAGCTGGCCCCACTTACTTAAGTAAAAAAAGTTCACTGTCTGTAGAACAACAACCTCAGTAAAAACTATGAATAGTTATTCATGAGACAATGAAGAGAACTTTAAGTACCACCTCCTGAGAGCACAGGAGCAAGCGATAGCTAAATGTCGGAAGTCAAGCAGGTGAGGCAGAAGGCCAGTTTAGCTGAGTAAGGAGCTTCTTCTGGAGAGTAGGTGAAAAAGATATGTATATGGCCCGTGGAAGCAGAGTCTGGTAAAGTGGGAGGTCTACAGAGAAGCTGTGAGCCACTGTGGAGAGAAAATCTGTGCAGCTAAGGCCCAATTAGAATTGAAGCTGGCCAGTACTGTGGGAGACAGTAAAAAGACCATTTTTAAATATGTTAATAGTAAGAGGAAGACCAGGAATGACATTGGCCCATTACTCAATGGGGATGCTCACCTCACAAGCAGAGATATTGGCAAAGCAGAAACGTTTAATGTTTTCTTTGCCTCTGTCTTTAACACAGAGGATGATATCTGGAGCACCCTGTGCCATGAGCCGGTGACCAATGGCAGGGAGTCTGTTAATGCCCTAGTTGACCCTGAGCTAGTGTGGGACTTGTTCCTCCAACTGGACCCCTATAAGTCTATGGGGCTGGATAGGATCCACTTAAGGGTACTTAAAGAGCTGTCAGATGTCATAGCAAGTCCTCTCTCCATGATTTTTCAACTTTCTTGGGAATCTGGGGAGGTCTCAACTGACTGGAAGTGTGCAAATATTGTTCCAGTTTTCAAGAAGGGCAACAGAAGTGACCCTGGTAATTACATGCCTGCCAGTCTCACTCCCGTGCCTGGTAAAATGATGGAGAGGATTATTTTGGGAGCTATGGAAAAGCATCTGACAGACAACACAGTCATTGGTAATAACCAGCATGGGTTTATGAAAGGGAAGTCATGCTTAACAAACTTGATTTCCTTTTATGACAAGATTACCTATCTGATGGACCAGGGGAGACCAGTTGATGTCATCTTTTTGGACTTCAGCAAGGTTTTTGATACTGTCTCCCACAGCATCTTGGACAAAATGTTGAACATACAGGCAGATGAGAACATCACCAGGTGGGTACACAACTGGCTGAGAGGTCGAGCTCAAAGGGTTATAGCAAATGGAACTACATTGGGCTGGCGACAGGTGATGAGTGGGGTCCCACAGAGATCCATCTTAGCACCGGTTCTGTTCAACATCTTTATAAATGACTTGGAACCAGGACTTGAAGGCCTAATAAATAAATTTGCAGATGATACTAAGCTGGGAGGTNAGCTGAGTAAGGAGCTTCTTCTGGAGAGTAGGTGAAAAAGATATGTATATGGCCCGTGGAAGCAGAGTCTGGTAAAGTGGGAGGTCTACAGAGAAGCTGTGAGCCACTGTGGAGAGAAAATCTGTGCAGCTAAGGCCCAATTAGAATTGAAGCTGGCCAGTACTGTGGGAGACAGTAAAAAGACCATTTTTAAATATGTTAATAGTAAGAGGAAGACCAGGAATGACATTGGCCCATTACTCAATGGGGATGCTCACCTCACAAGCAGAGATATTGGCAAAGCAGAAACGTTTAATGTTTTCTTTGCCTCTGTCTTTAACACAGAGGATGATATCTGGAGCACCCTGTGCCATGAGCCGGTGACCAATGGCAGGGAGTCTGTTAATGCCCTAGTTGACCCTGAGCTAGTGTGGGACTTGTTCCTCCAACTGGACCCCTATAAGTCTATGGGGCTGGATAGGATCCACTTAAGGGTACTTAAAGAGCTGTCAGATGTCATAGCAAGTCCTCTCTCCATGATTTTTCAACTTTCTTGGGAATCTGGGGAGGTCTCAACTGACTGGAAGTGTGCAAATATTGTTCCAGTTTTCAAGAAGGGCAACAGAAGTGACCCTGGTAATTACATGCCTGCCAGTCTCACTCCCGTGCCTGGTAAAATGATGGAGAGGATTATTTTGGGAGCTATGGAAAAGCATCTGACAGACAACACAGTCATTGGTAATAACCAGCATGGGTTTATGAAAGGGAAGTCATGCTTAACAAACTTGATTTCCTTTTATGACAAGATTACCTATCTGATGGACCAGGGGAGACCAGTTGATGTCATCTTTTTGGACTTCAGCAAGGTTTTTGATACTGTCTCCCACAGCATCTTGGACAAAATGTTGAACATACAGGCAGATGAGAACATCACCAGGTGGGTACACAACTGGCTGAGAGGTCGAGCTCAAAGGGTTATAGCAAATGGAACTACATTGGGCTGGCGACAGGTGATGAGTGGGGTCCCACAGAGATCCATCTTAGCACCGGTTCTGTTCAACATCTTTATAAATGACTTGGAACCAGGACTTGAAGGCCTAATAAATAAATTTGCAGATGATACTAAGCTGGGAGGTGCTGTTGACTCCACTGAAGGCAGGGAGGCACTGCAGAGGACTGGGTGGTCACAAATCGTATGAAGTTTTACAAGGACAAGTGCCGGGTTCTGCACTTCCAAAAACAACTTATTGACTGGGGAATGAGAGGCTGGAGGGCAGCACTGCAGAGAGGGATCTGGGAGTTTTGATTGGTCATAAGTTGTATATGAGTCAACAGTGTGCGCTAGCAGCCAAAAAGGCCAACAGGATCCTGGGGTGCATCAAGCACTCCTTTGGTAGCTGATCGAGAGAGGTGTTAGTCCCACTTTACTCGGCTCTAGTGCAGCCCCACCTTGAGTAGTGTGTGCAGTTTCGGGCTCCACAATACAAGAAGGATATCAAGTTGTTGGAGAGTGTCCAGAGGAGGGCCACAAGGATGGTGAAGGAAATGGAGGGGAAAACTTATGAAGAAAGGCTGAAGTGGCT
>VWZX01000464.1:378278-392403 GCA_013399015.1 Galbula dea
CTTGGTCTGTTCAGTATGGAGAAGAGGAGACTGAGGGGAGACCTCATTGCAGTTTTTAACTTCCTCACCAGAGAGGGTGGGGTGGGTGCTGACCTCTTCTCTCTGGTGACCAGCAACAGGACCTGGGGTAACGGCATGAAGCTGTGCTGGGGGAGGTTTAGGCTGGATGCTAGGAAAAGGTTCTTTAACCAGAGAGTGGTGGAGCACTGGAACAGGCTCCCCAGGGAGGCTGTCATGGCCTCAACTCTCACGGAGTTTAAGAGGCAGTTGGACAATGCACTTAGGTACATAGTGTGACTTTGGAGTTGTCCTGTGCCTATAGGAGTTGGACTCGATCCTTATCAGTCTCTTCCAACTCAGGACATTCTGTGATTCTGTGATTCTGTGAACTGACTCAGAGACTTTCCTAATCACAACAACAAAGAAGGAGGAGCTTGTTAGCAGGAATTATAGGGTTTCTAGTAGCTTAAAATATCAGAGATCAAAAAAAAGAAAGAAAGAAACTAATAAACCAACCCAACCCAAAAGTTGAATTAGCCAAAGTTAATTGATTTCTGTCAAAAGATCTAGTTTACATCTATATTATGGCAAATATGATAAGGAAAATTCTGCAGGCTTGTAAGACTGTAGATTCAGATGGGAAATATATAGGATATTTAAACAAGCCTCATTAGATTTCTGATAGTTACACAGTTATTTCTGTAATTGTAAAGCTTTGATATGTATATTAATACGTGAAAATTTCTGGGTTTTATCAGTTCATAAAAACATTTAGTGTCTGGAAGTCCATGTCAGATTTACTACATTTCATATTTACATCTTTGTACTCCTCATCAGCTGTTACCAAATTAATAAACAGTATAAAAGAGTGCACAAAAATTTCCTATTTTATATCTCATTCTTCTGTAATTCAAGCTGACAAATTTGCCAAGGAATAGAAAATAAAAAGGGGAATAGAAAAGCAGAAAGAATGAAAACCACAGTGAGAGGGATCCAAATTATAGTCCAAAATAATATGAGAAGACATACTCCATAGGGATCTTTTCCAGACTTTAAAAGTTGCTGTATTTTAACATCACAACACTAAAAGTAGTCTAAATAAGGAGAAAATACAAGAAGGTGGTAGAGTAAAGCAAATGTGAACTATGTTGAAAGGATCAGAAATTCCAAGCTGCTTTAACTGTGATCCCAAAGAAGACAAACTTTGGTAGATTTATATCATCTATGTCCAATCCCACATTCTCACTACGAAATCAATTTAGTGTCTCTCAGGTATTGATATTTATCCCTGACTAGTTCATTCACATAGACAAAAGAACTGCTCAGAAACAATATTTTAGAAATAAAACAATCCCAACTGAGCCAAGAAAAAGTTCAGCACGAGCAGCTCTGCGTGGGTCCTCCACCTCAAAAACCCATAGCCCTTCCTATTTCCACAGCATTTTTGATCTTTGAGCAACAACACACACACAAACACACACACATACACACACACACAGAGAATGTTAGGAGTTGGAAGGGACCTCGACAGATCATCTAGTCCAATCCTCCTGCCTCCTGATAATGTTAACAGAATCAGTTATTTTCCTTAAAAAGAAATCTACTATTTCAGTCATGGAATCGGGTGTCAGTGTTTCACAGTAAAATTCAATTAGTAGAGACAAAAAGATCAAGAAGAATTTTTAGGAAGAGAAAATAACCCTCAAACACATCTAGAACACAGATTTGAGGTTTAGTTTAGTGCATTTTTCCAAACCAGACATTAAAATTCTCCACCTACAGTGGCTTATATTCAGTAGCAACTTTAATTCTGTTCTGCCTACATATTGCAAGTATTTTCAAAGTGCAGGTTTGGGGTTTGGCCTTATTAAGGGAGAAATGCTCCAAGCACCTCCCTTCCACTCCAGCCTGTCACTTCTACAACAGATACAAAGATCAGCTGAAGTTTACTTTTTATTTTCCTTCAGTTGAACTTATCTTGTCTACAAACATTATATTTTTCCTTCCTTAATGAAAATTCAATTAGAAAATCCATGCTGTGTTCAGCTAGTATATAATCTGTACTAATACTATTTATTTCCTATAATGCCAAGATTAAGACAAATAATTGTAGGAGGAGGAGAAACAGTAAATACTCCTTCATACTTTCTCTCAGATATACACATAAAGAGGGTTCAAGTTCCACTGCAAGATACAACTTACTACTGTCTGCTGCCTTTTAGGAAACTCTGAAGTTTTTTTTTCCTGGTTGACTATTAATTTTGAATTAGGAGAATTTTATATTACCAAGTAGGTTAAACATCACCACCTAGGATGCACAGATCTGTTGTGTAAAAGTGGTAAATCTTGTCATAAAGGTTAAGCTTGAGGTAGAAATGTGAAGACAGCTCACTTCCTGCAGTACTCTGAGCAGAACCCCACCAAGAAATGCTACATAGCCCTGATCTCAGATCAATATTCCTTTCATAAGACATCTTCTTTCTTTGTTTGTGTGTTTCCCTTGAAATTTACTTACTTGTTAATTAACCTGACAGTTTCAAAATATTTTTAGAAATAGCTAAATAAGGATTTTGGCACAGAAAAAGCAATGTCTAAAATGTATCCAACATCATGACCATCCCTTTTCATCAGTCATATGCAGCTTGGTGATACATTGATAACTGTTTAGTTAACATGACAACAAAGGATATTTATTTCATGATTTATGACAAAAGGAAGAGGAGAATCCCTGAAGGGAAGCAGCTGCTAAGAACTGGAAATCTGTAAATGAGAATAGAAGTGTTTAAAATATCTTAAGACAGATATTTGTTGGTGCTATAATATGTAACTATGAATTTTTGGGTGCTTGGCAGGACAGGAATTTTCCTGGAAAATATGCAACAAGATTATGAACGGGTTGCTTTCTATTGAAATTTTATGTAAGTATATTCTGATGTTATAAAAAGCTAAAAAAAAGACATAGCAAGCAGGAGAAACTTTCTTAAGAAACTGATAAAATAGAGTAATCATTTAAAAGGACTATGTAAATCTAGGGCTTCAAAAAGGTAACCAACTGAAACAATGAAATGCTGAAACGGTGTTTACTGCTTCCATAAACACTGCCACTAGAATGTGTCAGTTTTTGCTCAAAGAGACTACCCCTTCCTTTGTCATAGAGTCACAGACTCATGACATCATTTTACTTGCAGGAGACCACTAACACCATCAACTCCAACCATTAATCCAACACTATTAGGCCACCACTAATCCATGTCCCTCAGCACCACATCTACAGGCCTTTAAATTCCTCCATCACTGCCCTGGGCAGCCTCTTCCACGGCTTGACAACCCTTTTTGGGCAAGGAATTTTTCCTAATGTCCAACCTAAAACTCCCCTGTTGCATCTTGAGGCCATTTCCTCTCATCCAATCACTTGTTCCTTGGGAGAAGAGATCAACCTGCACTTGGCTCCAACCTCCTTTCAGGTAATTGTAGAGAGCGTAAAGGTCTCGCCTCAGCCTCTTTTTCCCCACACTAAACAACCACAGCTCCTCAGCTGCTCCTCACAACACTTGTGCTCTAGACACTTCAACAGCTTTATAGAATCATAAAATTGTCAGAGTTGGAAGGGACCTCAAAGATCATCCAGTTCCAACCCCCCTGCCTGCCAGGGACACCATCCACTAGATCAAGTTGCCCAGGGCCACATCCAGCCTTGTCTTAAAAGCTTCCAGGGATGAGGCTTCCACAACCTTTCTGGGCAACCTGTTCCACTGTCTAACCAGCCTCATAGTGAAGCATTTCCTCCAATTATCCAATCTAAATCTACCCTCCTCTAGCTGACACCCATTGCCCCTGGTTCTATCACTGTCTGACCCCCTAAATATCAATATCAGAGAAATACTGGTTGAAAGTTATACCAGGAGGCTCCAAGTCACCACTGAAAACAGAACCACCACTGCTCCTGGATCAGGTGAGCATGGGATGATCCAGCTGCATCATATATATCTCCAAGGATAGAGGTGCAAAATGTTCCTGGATAACCTGGTTCAGTGTGGGAAACAGCTGGGAAACAGTTGTATTCCTCCCAGGGAATACAACTTCCTACTGACCTATTCTCTTCTACCTAGTTAATAACAGAAGGCTATTTTGCTGGCTGAGCATGATTTGAGCTTGGGAAAAGAAAGTGACTTTATTTGCAGGAACATGGATTGTAAACTGTCATGCTCACTCTCTTCCCAGGTCTTGAGGAGAGGCTGATTGCTTTTAACCTTTTACATACTTGAGCTATGACCTTAGTTTCCGTTTGTGGACACAAAACCTACCAAATAGATAAAACAATGGGGTTCTGGTCATCATTCTAGGAAATAGAATAACATGAATGATCAATATTTTCACTTCCCCAAATTGAGGACTGAACAACCATGTCTGTTACTTCCTCTTAGAACACTGAAGGGAAAGTTAAAAATCTTCCTCTGACATCTTTGTATTTCCCACTGGTGTTTTGTATCTTAGAAGTTAACATACCTTCCATACCAGGACATCCTATATTTTACAGTTGCTATGGCAATTGCTAATTGGGTATTGATTAGAAGAGTAAGTAGTGTTCTAAAAAAGCCATGCAATTATCTACACAACCCTAAGGATATCTAGAAGGGTATTAACATATGCACATTCGCTTTGAAAAATGTCTGTATCATCATTGCTTTCAGGTTATCAAAACACTTGCTGACTGAATCTAACCCATTTTCAAAGCTTTGCACCTCTGAGCAGCCTCATCCCAGGTTTCATATGCAGATCTGACACCAGCTGAACTACTGCAGCAGGGAGTTCAGCATTAATAAATATAATAAACAGTTTGGTCTTTTTGTGAAGATGCAGAGAAATAGGAATGCTCCACATATTTTCCTGAGAACCATGTTGATCTTTTCAGTAGAGCCAAGAGAAAGGTTCCAGATGTTCCTCAATCAGATGTTCCTCAATATCAAGTGACTACTGATTTGTAATTAGGAAATGCCTTCCTAAAGTCAATGAGGGTATCTCAGTTTCTCCCTAGCTCATCTGGGTTTGATCAGGAGAGAAAGAATATGGAAGAAGAAAGAAGTGCATCCAGGTCTAAATATATACTAATTTACTGAGAGAAAGGACATTTCATTTAATTTCAATTGCAGGGTGTATAAAGGACTTCAACCTGCAGGAGTCTTCTCTGAGGATTTAGAGTAAAATTCTAAATGACTAACTTTGCTACTCCAACTTGTAAAACAAGGTGCACAAATATCCTTAATTTACTGAAAACACAGCCTTACATAAACAAATAGATATTTTTTCATTCTTAAATTGAGCAGTTTTACAACTCAAAAACATTTATAAAGAGAGTCACAGTACATCACCTGAGAAATTATTGTTATAAATGCATATTCAAGAAGGCATCTGACATAACTAATAATTTCAGTGCCAGATATTGGCTACCTCTGAGGGTTCGTACTGTCTGAAGGGCTTCATTCAGCATGGCTTAGTTCATTAATTGAGTGTGGTAGTAAAATTTACATAACACTTTGAACTATTTTGTAAACCAGGTTCTAGTTTTAAGTTTACCTGTTGGATTGTTTGTTGTGCTTCTGCAGACAGAGACACATTTGACTTCTTATGGGATTTCTAAGCACTCCATACTACAAACTGCAAAATACACAGAATACTGTATGGTCATTTGAAAATGATTGTATATTTTTAAGATTAATGCATTTTCAGACTTTTAAAGAATCTCTTTAGAGAGTTATTTATTTAGACCTTTGTCAAATGGGGTGGAAAACTGGTGAACAGTAGTGAAATCATAATAGATTTGAGGAGTTCAGAATAACACAACCTCAGTTGTGGGTTTTTTTACACATAAGGATAAGCATTTGGGACATATTAGGGCATGGGCCCCGGTTGCTGATGGCAATCAGAGTCCTCTTATTGTTCCATAAGTTAGAATTTATACTTTTACAGAAAGGATAAAGACCAATTACCTTCATACAGGAAGGGCTCTGACCAGCCGGTAAGTAACACCTTCATACACAAAGTATACTGACCAATGAGCAAGTGACACTTCCATATACAAAGACTACTGACCAATTAACAACACTTAATAGATAAAAACATCTACCATAAATGTGATAAAAACAGTGCACTTCAAAGACATGTGAATGTGATAAGACTGACTCTGAGAGCTGTGGGGAGGACAGCATGCTAAGACTCTGTAGGGTGTCAAGGCAAAGCTGCTGTTGGCTGACTCCTACTTTCTCTCTCAGGCTATCTAACTTCTTTCTTGTGAGAAACTGATCTCTGCTTTGTCTAGTTTCTCTCCTGCAGGAGCCTGGCCTGTGAGGCCTGCAATGACATACCACACATTAGGGCAATTTTTTAAGGAGAACATATCTATACTTTCTTAAACCATTATTTTAAAGCAAAGATGATACATGTAGAGAAACATGTTATTTACCACCATTTAAATTCCATAGGAAATCTAAGTCATTATTAAATCTAGTGTAAGAGAAAACTCTCCTGCTTCATATATTTTTTTACAAAAGAAAAAAAAAGACCATCAAATGAAATAAAGCCAAACCCAACATATAACCCACATACACAGAAAAACCAATTGAAACTGTGTCTATCATGATAGCATAACAGCATTAACCTTTTAATATTCTGGAAGATACTGGTAAGTCAGGTAAAGAAAATGAAGTGAGCCACTGCTCAAAGCTATCACTGTCTTTTGCTGAAAGAGAAAATAACTGAAGTGTTTCTTTATTTGATCAATATTTTCTCTTCTGTTCACAGATAAAGTTATTACCTATTGCCACTGTTAGGGGAAAAAAAAAAGCATTAGATTAATGTCATTTAACTTGATGGTGATGTTGAGGATACCTCCAACAAAGATACCTAGACTGAGCAGGAAATAGAAACACAAATAATATAAAAAGCAAGTTTTACTTTAGTTTGTATTAAATACTGTGCTAATAAAGATGATCTGCCACTTCCTTGTCAGTACAGTTAAACCAAGGAATTTATTATACATAGTGTATTTTACTGATTTATAGGTGGTGTATAACATTTAGAAAAGAAAATTTGATTTAAAAAAGTAATCTAAATTAGCATGGGGAAACAACCAATTCTGCCCCTCCAGAGTAAAAAAAGATACAAAGACATTTTTTAAAGTTGCTTTCAAACTCCTTTCCTTGTTTCATAAAATGCCACTGGCAAAAATAATGCTGCTTTTATAATGTAACTATAGTGACATATCTGTAAAGCTGCATGCAAGCACTCATAAAAGGGTAATGACTTCCTTAAGTGATAATAAAATAAGCTTTCATGTAGAGAAACATTGAGGTGCTACTGTACATGTGCAACAGTAGTAGCATTAGTATTTATTTATTATCTTCTACAAGTAAAGGTTTTGCAGGGTAGGAATGGTTAGTATCTGTTTGGTACCTGCCAGTTTGGGAGATTATGGATGCATCTGCACTACCACTGTACTTCAGTTCAAAAATGTAATTTGGAGGCAGATGCCAACATCAGTATAGCTAACCCCAGCAAATTTTCCCCAGGTTTTTATGAGTGTTCTCTACATCATTTGTGCCAGGCTTCTTCTGGATTACATTAAAGTGGGGAGATGCATCTTGGAGAACATCTGAAGTGCTGAAGTCACATGGGACCATCTTAATAACCTGTAAGCAAACTTTTTGACATGTGTACAGTTTGAAGGTGGAAACACAGGGAGCTTAAAAATGTGATTTATTTTTGTTGTTAACTCATAGTTTCTGTTTTATGCAACCTAGGTAATGTCACTGATTGAGAATGTTTTGGGGAAGAGCATGGCACCACTTGAGTTCGTGCACAAACCACTGAGGGATTTTCATCCCTCCAGACAAAACTCAGCCAAAAAACCCTCTGCTTTCTCACTGATAACTTATGGGATTGTCAGTTCTTTAGTCATGCTGCTATATGAGGATGAATTACTTGAATCAAGAGAAGAAAGTACCCAGAGCATACATTGTCTCTAGATTAATCCAACAACATGTGTTCTTTGTAGACAGACAATCAGCCCTTCCAGAAGACCAGAAGCAAGACACTCGTGGCCAGAAGTGGAAGATTTGTCATAGATACTGCAGGTCACGCCTTCCAGTCCTTCAGGGTAGATTTAAAGCCCATATGTATATATGGTCACATATAAAGATAGAGCAAAATTAGTGGAATTAGACAAAACAGACGAATCTGTAGAGATTAAAAAGCGACAAGGGAACCAAAGGCTTTATCTTCATTTCCTTCTTTTGGAACAACAAAATTCACAGAGCTCAGAGTGAAGTGCTATCATTTCAGTGGATCTGGCTGTGGAATGACCTTTTTAAAGGAAATTAGTACATGAGGAAATTAACTTGTTGACAAAGGCTTCCTACTCCTAGCTGATAACTTTTGCCAAATAATATCTCTACTATTCATTTCCAAATGTTCTAACCCCAGAGAAATGTCTTCTACTCTCTCATAAGGGAAAACAGAGCCTCTAACTACATTTCAAGTCAATACACTGTACTCATCAGGAAGTCATAACTAACACAATAATAGGTGGTGATACAAAACACAAAGTTTAAATGGACATTAAAAATACACAAAGTAATTGATTTAAAGATTTTAGTGAAATATTTCCTTTGAAAGAGCTGTTTGATGAACAAAAGCTTTAAAGGGAATATTCCTTTTCCAGTGTCATTTCATTGGGACAATTTCTGTGTTCATTCTACATGGAATTTGTAGGTAAAATGAAACTCATTCACTTGGCAATGGTCATCTGGCTGAGAAGAATCAATTGTTTAAGCAATTCAGAGACTTTTTCCCCACACTTTTTGTGCATATGTGGGCAGGCACTTCTGTTTATGTGAGAGAAAGGAGAAGACTGAAAAAGAAAGAGATATCAGCTCTTCCATATCACAACTCCACACAAACCTTTTGAAAGCGAGAGGCAAACATGCTGACCCTCTCCTCCTGCTTTCTTACCTGCTCCCCAAACCACGAAGCCACTTAACTTCCCTGAAGACACCCTGCTTAACCCAGTTAAGACCAAGTCATACAACACACGTGTGTGTGCTGGATGATGGATGCTAAAATCCACCTCTCTCCCTTTCTGAGTCAATAAATAACTGATGACTGATTGAAAATGCAATTTTCCATGAAAAGAGGGTGAGTACTATCTCAAGGTGGTCAACATCTATGCAGATGTGACATGCTCCAGTGGACTTTCAAGATGGAGGTTCAAAAACTCCATCCCAATTAAAAGGGGAAGGAACTACAAACAGTTTGCTTATATTCTACAGAAAAAATAATACCTGGGGGATCTAATCCCCATGTTGATGTGCATGAGTTTGTTTGAACTTTTCTAGTCTTAGTTTCCCAGTTCTGATAATGAGACTAACCAGAGCCTACAGACTTTTTTCAGCATCCTTTCTACTGTAACTCTCCAAATACAAGATAGCAAAAGAATGAGGCTGTCTAAATCACTGGTTATTTGCACAGAGGGAAGAGGAGAGTGACTAAATGAGTTAGCCACAAAAGAAGGACATGTAGGCATGGTATGGTTTTAACCCATCTGTCTGAGAAGGAGACAACCCCCCCCAGTTAAGAAGGATAAGAAACTAAGACAGAAAAAGGCAAAGAGAGAATGACCACACTAACCTAAGTGATAAAGCACTCACCCTGTTGAAATCTTAAAAATCAAATAATTGGACATGCCTGCATGCTGGTATTCCTCAGAGAAGGCAGACAATGGATTTTGTTACTAATTTTAATATTCTACCAGCTGGATAAAATATGAAATATAAACTGCAGACTCAGCACTGAGAATGAACATGAACTGAGAGATAAATCTCCAGATCCGTCAAGCTAACAATATATAAAACAAAATAACCATCAGTTTTAAAGACCCCTTTGTGTTCCTATAATTCTAAAGGTCTCTGGTGTAAATTCGAGAATTCAGAAGCATGAAATCATTCTGTAGATGATGGAAAAGGAAGGAATGGGCTGTTCTTCCATCCTAGCCCTAGCCCATAATGATAAAGTATTTCAGAGGAACCTTTGAATTTGTGTTGTGCAACACATATCTGTTTAATGCACTGGTGCATGTTTAGTTATTTATCTCCCTAAAAGTCACCTTCCTGTTCACAGACAGATAAGAACAGAACACAGGTAAATACTTTCTCTCCAGGTAGAGGATTTAGTTGCATGACAGTCATGGACTTTATCTTAGTTTGAGAACAAACAGTGAAGTTGCAATTGTCACTCCTCCATTGGCTACTGTGCAGCACTCCCATGACACAAAGCAGCCACAGCACTGAAACCAGCCAGTGCAATATTTCTCCCACTGGGATAAGATTTAATTAGTGGTATAATTTACCTAAGGGGTGTAGACTACAGCAAATAAAGTAAGAGAACATCATTTTGGACAGGAAGACACTGGGGAAGAGTCAGATGAGGAGAAAACCCCACAGTAAGGTGAAGTGGATGAAAAAATATATTCAGAAGCAGTTTCATCTATAATTGCTAAGGTATTGGGTTTGTCAGGTTTTCAGATTCATAGAGCCAACTTGAAAAAAAAAACCCAAACAAAAACATTAAAAAAAAAATTAAGTTTTCATTGTGCTAGAATTGTCTACTTTTCTGTTTGCCATCTGCAACCTATTACAGTCTATGTGGTCGTTATTGAAATACAGTCACTAACGAAGCAAAAAACCCCAACCTTCCTCTTCAACCTATTTTCTGTGACATGTGCACACTCCTAATCTCTTGGTGTAGAAGCCACTGTGTGAGCCCAACGCCCATTCTTATGGATCACAGCTTTTAATCTGGTCTTAAACCAGATGACTCTACCCAAAAGCAGATTGCAGGTAGGAGAACGGAGGGACAACCTCCACAGCTCAGAAGGTCAGGTTTTGTTTCAGCTTTAGTGCCTAAAACCCACGAACAGATGGTGCAGTGAAGACTATGGTAGAGATTTGCAGCAGATCCAAATTGCATTTCTGGTAACAGGTGAGTTTCCAGAAGCTCAACTTGCTGTACAGGAGAGAAAAAACGAGTCAGAAGAGAAGTGCTTTTGACAAAGAACAAGTTGTGGAAGTCATCTCTCCTTATAAACCTATATATGGCATGTTTCTCATGACAAAATGATTTGACAGAGGTTTTTTTTGTATCATGAAAAATAAGCAGTTTCACACTGTCAGTCATAACTAAATGTTAAATATATCTATGTCAAAAGTACTTTTTAAAAAGTCTACTTAATTATTAATTACAGACATTTCCTTTTTTTATTTAAAGAAAAAAAAATCCAAACTAGTCATTCCACCCCAAGAGAAAATGAGAAATTCTCAAAGAAACAGCACAGAGCCAAGAAAACACCTGGAGAGAGCAGCTAGGAGGTACTTATTGAAAACAAAACCTGAGAGTCCAGTCTTGGACTTTTATGTTTTAGTAGCATGCAGCACAGATCAGGGAAACTGCTGCTGCAGAAAAGACACTAACATCAGCTTTGGAATAAATTTGATTAAGATAACATACTCTATGTATTTGTAGGGTGACCTCTCACCTGGAGAAATGTGAAGGGCAGAATCTCAGATGTTCAAATTAGTCTTTATTAGTCTTTTTTAGCCTACATTAAGAAGCATCTTGCTTGAAAAATAATTTAAAGGTGCCACAAGAAAATCTACTCTAGAGTAAAGTAATGAACGAGCTTCACCAGTATTTGAATATCCCAAATGGTACACATAAACCTTAACCAAGCAAGGAGTATACTGTCCCATTAACTGTCTTCAAGCTATGTGTGGCTTGTGATTTTCACAGTGCTGAAGAAGCCACTTTACCACTTTACTATGCAAGACAAAAGGCAACTATGTCATCCAGTGGTGGTTTAAGCCTCTCTTATCTTTTGAATGGATTATAGAAAATCAAGTGGTTTATCTTAGAATTAAAATTTAAAAAATCAACAAAACAAAACCTAGGATGGATTACACAACAGCTGTAGAAGTCTAACAGATTAGAACCTTCAACAGAAGAGTTTGTGAATATGCCAGCTCTTCAGTAAAAAATCACCTGTGGAGGTTCATGCACTTTCTGTGTAAAATTCATACATATTTTTGGTAAAATAGCACTTTACTTAATAAAAACTAAACAAAACGTATATGACTGCACCAAATATTGCTCAAGGTGGCTTAGAAGTTAATAGTATTTTATTCTGAGTACTACAATAAACCCATATATATTACAAACCAGAAGTTTCTATGCTAAAAAACTTTGGAGTCAACATGTAAGGAGGGAGGAGGTAATCACCCACAGCCGAACCAGGCAACTCGAGGTCTTTACTTTAAATATTTTGAAACTAATGCTTTAATTTTCTAGAAATCTCTCTAAACCTCTTTACATATCAAAAACATTTAATTGCTTCGTCCAAAGAAGTGTGTTGTACAACATAATGATGATAAAATATTCTTGTGCAGGTGAGAACATGCTGCTGAATGGCAATAACTCAGCTCGGAGACCTGCCCCTTCTAGAAGTCAAGGCTATGTGCATTTACAAGGTCTCTCCTGTTCACCATCAAAGAAGTGTCAAGCAAAAAACCATGAGAGGAGCCAAAGCTAAGAGGCAGAAACTGTTCTGAGAGCATGACTTCAGCCTAAGAATAAAATATGCATTATTAAGACTCTGAAAAAATACAGCTCAGACTATCCCTATTTTATTTTCCCCCTCCTTTCTCTAAAATTAAACTCTATTTTATTCTCATGCAATACATTGTACTAATTTTGTTAATTCCTAATCCTAGGAGAGAAACTCTTATTGCCTGTAACAGTGAAAATGTGTCCCAGTTGTTAGATTTTCATTCCATCAGATATGTTTTACATCTACATATATAAAATATAAACCATAGTTATTGATAATGAATCTAATATTCATTTTACCAGTAGATAATAATAATAATGACACACTCTTGTATTATCCAGTAAGAAATATCTGTTGTGTAACTGCCTTTTATTTTAAAGACTATTAGAGTCAAGCAGAAATGTAATGGCTTTAGGAAAAGCCTTATTTCAGTCTACAAAATGTTTGTAAGTTAAATGTCTACATGTGTTATTCTGATGAACTGACTTTACTAAATCCTATAAAATCATATTGAATTCCTGTTTTGAAGTTTATCTGATCTTTTATAATACCTAAAAGAAGCACACAATCTGAAATGTGTGGCTGGGATTTACTTGACAAACCCACTTATGTTAAACATATCTTCTCTCATCAAATCCTATATGTTTTACATGCATCAAAAAATAATTACAGCAACATATTAATATTACTAAGAGACTTGATAGAGGCACTCTGAGGAATAGCATTACAGCCATAATTCAGATCTTGTTATCTTTGGGAAAAAAAAAAAATAGAAAAAGATATTGTTACAGCAGTAAAAGTATACAGTATGTGTCTAATCAAGAGATGAATTTTAAATAAATCCCTTAAGAGGTCTCAAACATAATGAACTTAATGAAAATTAACACAGTGTGAAACGGAGTAGAAATGGAATCACGGACAGCATAAATCAGTGCTCAGACTGGAAGTTCTTAAAAGCTCATATTATAATTTTGAAAACAATTATCTTAAGAGGTCTTAATAATGAAAAAAGCAATAAAGCTATTATAGCCATCCTCTGGAGTGCCCCACTTCAACCTGTTATTAAACTGTTAAAACACAAATAATGTGCTTTGGGCTGGGTGACCTCCATATTTGTTAACATGAACCCTTTCTGTTTTAAAGCAAGGTCACCTAACAGGACTCCATCTGGGAGCAAAGAGGTTAAGGAACTTAAATAATGTGTTCTGATATAATTTCATCAAGGTAAGGATCAAACTTAATTATGAGAGAGAAGAAAAAATACATTCCCTCCCTTCATTATAATTCTTATTACTATTGACTGATTGTAATACAGCAACAGTCAGATGGTTTATCATTATTAGTGACCTGTTTCTCTGGTTACTTCCTGTTTATGGAGAAGATTAACAGAAGGACACTCTTGAATAAGAAAGAAAAAAGAAAAAGAAAAAGAAAAAAGAAAAAGAAAAAGAAAAAGAAAAAGAAAAAAGAAAA
>VWZX01000464.1:393152-395652 GCA_013399015.1 Galbula dea
ACAAAGAAAAAGAAAAAGAAAAAAAGAAAAAGAAAAAGAAAAAGAAAAAGAAAAAAAATTGAAAAAGAAAAAGAAAAGGGAATGTCTCCAGAGATGGAGACTCCACCACCTCTCTGGGTATGAAATTTTCTTTCCTTATACAAGAGTAACTTTTGACTTCCCTGGTAATGCATGACAATAGTAAAATCATACAGTATTGCCTATTGATTGTGTTTATTAACAACAGGAACATAATTGTACCACAAAACACCTAACTAAGGCAATAGTGTTGTGATTTCACCCCAAGGAGCCTCAATATTGTTGATTTCCAAGAAACATTTCTAGAATAAAGAACTAACTCCATCTTCACATGATCCATACCTTAATATGAAGGAAAAAACTACCTGTAAGAGTCTCCTATGTCCCACAAATGCCTGCTGGGATTTAGGGGTATGGCACACCTATTATTTCACCTACTATGGAAATTTCAGAGGATAATTTGTTTTCTTTTACTCTGAATCTGAAAAAAACAAACAAACCCACAACCAAATAAAACAACTCATCCATATATCCCTGCAGGGATCCACTGAAGCCATGGCTGCTACCAGTGTTTGCAGGATTAAATTTCTTCAGGAAGACCTTGCACACGACTTCAATTCTACCAAACACCACAAGCAAACTAGTTGCCTGGAGTATTTATCTGAAATGAAACAAAAAGGGTTAGGACTTCTTGATCACACATAATGATACTTACAACATAAGGAAAAAAATATCTATTTCTATGATATCTACCCCAGAAGGCAACATCTTCTTAGACATCTCCTTTATGGAGAATTTATTGTCTCTACACATGCTCAGTTGCACAACCAGCATGATCCTCTCTCTTCGAAGTCCCCAAACTATTTAAGTTCTGGTTTGTCCCTTCTTCGTTGGGCACAGTTGCCTTGAACCTCAGTCTGCTGAGCACTTTTTGTCTCTCAAAGTTTAGGAGTCTTCCTGTGGATGACTATGATACCTGGTGGCAATGAGTTTCACTGTTGAAAATAGTGAAAACTATTAAATATAGTGAAACTGAGAAATATTTTAAGTATTCAACTGTTCTAGTTTTAAAACAGACAAATAAGAGAATATGAAACTTGTATTTAAGAATACTTTGTGTGTAGAATTAACATCCTATTTTAATTATCTCCCCTACAAACTTGGCAGTCTGAGTGTTTCAAGCCCAAAAGAAGTCTCTACATGGGACACCTCTACAAATCTTTGCTATCTTCATAAAGCCCTTTGCTATTTTTTTAGGGAAACAGTAACCAAAAAATAACCAAGTATTTCTAGGAAAGTATATTCTTACTGTCTTCACTTTTGAATTTCTCAATATTACATTCATATGGCAACTTGATACCATTAATTCTCAACCATCTATCAGTAATCTTAATAGCCCTGGACTACTAGTATTTTCATCACCAAAATCTTGCAGTTTACTCCTATCCTTTTTTAATCTCTCAATTAATTTCTCACTTCTAATTTTATTTTCCTTTTCAAATCTCTCTTGTGTCAGCAGCCCATCAAATTTCTTTAACAATGTTTTGCTTAATCTTTTGTTGGCCAGCATTGTGCATTACTCTATTGGCAGGAAGAAAATATTCAAGTATTTAAGAACTTAATTTTTCCTCTGTGAAGATCATCAAAGATTTGTTTATTCAGATAAAAAAAAATTGTTATTCATTTATTCCTGTGCAGTTTTCCTAGCTGTGCAGGGGACCTATAATAATTACTTATAGTTAAAAAATTCTCTGTATTAAAACCATATCATATGAATAGCCATATCCCCAAATGCTATGTTTTATCTTCATTTGGAAACATTTTTGACAAATGCAGCCACTACAAATTCCTGTGCAACTTCCTCAGATCTATCCAGTGTAGCAACACAATGCTGGGTCATATTCAGACCTGTGTGAGTTTAAAGGTACAGTTCCCTTGAAGAGAGCACATTTTTTACTGCAAATTATTCAGCTCTCTTTTTTTTCCCCACTCAGTGACAAATCAATGACTACCACTTCACCACTTAATTACCTTTATCATCTAAACTATTCTGCATTCTACACAAATATTTAAACAGCTCTTTTTGTTGAAGAAGCAAAACATAATATAAAAAGAAGATTTCACTCTCCTGCGCTGTCAAATCTGGCACCTTTCAAAAAGCACTATAATGATACATCCACTTAAAGTGAATTAGATCACCAAGAACCCAACATAATACAAGGAAAGAAAAAAATCCAAACTATTTTGGGTTCTCTGTACCTGTACATCTTGCTCTCCTAGCTGAGATATAATTACCCCACAGAAAATGTATCCTATGTCTCTGCTGCTCGTTTTATTCATGCTACAGTTATCTCTAAAATGTATCCTAAATCAGTCTCAGTACACTGAAATTTATTACTGAATATAGCATTTTAATGTATGCATCAAGTTTTTGGTTTCAGATAGCACTAACAAGAAATATCAGAGCCTTTTTATGCCTGAG
>VWZX01000464.1:398152-409400 GCA_013399015.1 Galbula dea
GATTCTTAGAGGTCTTTCATAAATCCAAAATGCTGTATCCAGCATTATGACAGCAGGTCATGTTTGGATTATAGTTTTATTTTTTCTGTAACAAAACTAAAGTAGTATCAAGAGATGATAAGAAAAACATTCATTTTCCTCATGAAGTTGCAGGAGCCAGGTCCTGCTAAGAGTATGTTCTTCATATAGCCATGAAAGATAATTTCTATTCACAGGTGCATGAAAATCAACCAAGATATAAGCCACCTGAGTTCCTGCTCAAAAAATAATACCACTATATGCTCTCCACACGTTCCACTTAAAAATACCCCAACAAAAAATAGGATAAATAAAAGCCTATAAAATGTAGTTGTTTACAAATACTGAACATCTACTTTTTTCTGTTCATAAAAAGCAAGGAGATAACTGAAATTCTAAGTTAAAAAGACAGATTACTTATTATTTTACAGTGATGCTGAAGGACCAAGACCAAGTCCCATTTTATTTCAGTACTCTGTGAACACATGAAGCCATGAAGGGCTTTTACAGTATGAAGGAACAAAACAAATAGATAAGAAAAAAAATGCAGAAGTACTGATACATTAAGGGACTTATTGAGAGTGACCCAACAAGCAGAATCTAAGTTCACTGACCAGATGAGACACCCTCTTAGGTCAACAGCTGGCTGTGTATGATGTTAAAATATATGCTGACTGCAGAAACTTTATTTTTGTTATAATTCACCAACCAGCAGTGTGTCCAGGTGGCCAAGAAGGCCAACAACATCCTGGCTTGGGTCAGAAATAGCGTGGCCAGCAGGACTAGGGCAGAGATTGTCCCCCTGTACTTGGCATTGGTGAGGCCACACCTCAAATCCTGGGTTTAATTTTGGGCTCCTCACTCCTAGAAGGACACTGAGGTGCTGGAGTGTGTCCATGTGAAGGGTTTAGAGCACAAGTCTTGTGAGGAGCAGCTGATGGGACTGGGGTTGGTTAGTCTGGAGGAAAGGAGGCTCGGGGGAGACCTTCTCACTCTCTACAGCCCCTTGAACGGAAATTGGGAGTGAGTGTCCTTAAACAGGGTGCCCAGGGTAGTGGTGAAATCACCATCCCTGGAGGGAGTGAAAACACATGCAGATGTCATGCTTGGTGACCTGGCTGGCTAACAGTTGGAGTTGGTGATCTTAGAGGTCTTTTCCAACTTAAATGATTTTATGATTCTTTCTAAAGGACTGTAAGATTGGCATTGTTTCACAAAGTGAAATATTAACCATTTGTATCTTTCCTTAGTTAAGGTGCATGTGTATGATGCTGCAATAGACACATTCACACACTTCTGAAAGACATGCACAGAAGTATTGCATGAATACTTCTCCCCACGTTTCATTCATAATTTGACCACCTTGTTATGCTATATATGATAGCTTCTGTTCCCAAAGCTTTTTGTAAGGAAAGTGCAATCCTTACTCTGTGGTCAGGAAAGCAGAGGTACCCAGAGGCAGACTAATTTCTAGGCTGAGAGCAGTGTCATCGTTTGGGTCTTATCCTGATCTTACCCTCCATTTGGTAAGCCACCAGTAATGGTTATGTCTGAATTATCAAGTAGTGCAGTGCAATTTCACACCTGTGCCATGAAATCACCTTGGAGACACCATGTCCACCCTGTCCAGGCTTCAGAAGTATTGTGACAGACTGTCTGTAGTCTGAGTTCTACACTTTGAACCCCAAACAGTGATTGGAGTGCATCAGATGGACCATATCTATTATATTTTCACCTAGTCAAGATCTGCTTCACAATCTGTGAGCCAAAGCTCTGCACACAGTAACTACTATGAGGTTGACTGAAAAAGTGAAATGTTTGTTTGAACTATAAACTCACAAATATGCACCTATTCTAAACAAGAAATGTGAATAGAAGAGTTCACATAGGATATATCCTTATCTCCAAAGGCTTTTTGTCATACCAGAGTAATGATAATCAAGAATACAAAACTAAGTGTTCAGGTGTGTAAATATAAGGTAATGGATTGATCTTTCACTTCTACACATGCTATTTATTCCCTTCATCATTTATACATTTAATTCCTATCATATTTTGGAGGTCTAGAGACATTTAATTCCAGCCAATAGCTACTGAAATGAAAACAGTATACCATGCTGAGAAACTAAGGGACTTTAACTTTGTTCCTGTTAAATTTTTGGGTAAATGAAATACATAAAACTTCAGTTTTGAGCACTCACAGTAGTTTGCCAAAACTAGAAATCTGACACAAATGATGTGAAGTACTTAAGAAAGAGCTTGTCTACTGCCTTGTTTTCTCAGCTTTAACATTAACATCTTTCTATTCCTGTTCTAACTATGTGAACCATTCCAGCTCCTTCTCTAACCTATCACATCTCTTTGCTTTCAGAAGTCTCTTCTAATGTCAGTACTCACATCACACTAGAAGTTGCACAGGAGATGCTAACTTAAGTGTTTCATAGTATTTTTTTTTTCTTTTTAAGTGATGTTCCATCACTCCTCTTCAGAACATTTGGTTACCTACAGTAGATGGAAAGCTCCTGAGAACCTTTCAGGTTCCAAGAGTACTACTGCTTATCATTCTTCATATAACAAATGCTGTCCAATCTGCAGACAACCTCAGAGTCAGAACACAAGGTCTCTTTCAAGTGTTCTAACACATTTTCAGATGACTGATTGATTTGATTAACCAACCAAAGGTGGTCACATAATCTGTGAAAAACAATCAGTGCTGCAGGTGATGTCAAGATTTTGAAACCTGATTATCAAAGAAAAGAGGATGAAGAACCAGAAGAAAAAATTAGTTTAGTTCCTGAGGCTGTAAACCAGAGGCTGGCAATGCAACCAAAACTCAGGATGATTTTATAAAGGTAAGCAGAAAGTACTATTTTTTAAGTTGGGCTTCTGGTGGTTTGTTGGGCTGGCCATAAAGTGTGACTAGAGATTTAAGTCTGGAGCTGGATTTTGCATTTGTTTACATAGACTGTTCACTTAATTGAGCTCCCAGTGTTCAAGCAACCAACAAGTTGTTCACTTCTGGATAGCACATGGAGTTTATGATGATCCCTTAAACAATCAAAAAAAACTTCACAAATAAAATAAGAATCTTAACACTGGGAGGAAAGGTCATTGGGGTAGAGGCAAATCTTAGTCTTGTGTGTAGAGATGGTAACTCAAGTAATGAGAACAGATGAGGTTGAGAGGAACAAGTAAAAGGTTGCAAAACAGCATGACCACACAACCTCCATAACCTTCTGTCTGTGCTAAGCAAGCTGCTGCAGAAATCAGCAATTTCAAGGTTCTGTAGTGCCACCAAAACCTGTGTCTGTTATTATGAGAAGAAAGAAGAATTACTGTTTCTACATTCACCCAGCCAACTAACACCCCTGATTCTGACAAGAAGATGGACCAGATGGCAGGAATACAACATGAGAAACATGGAGAAATGTGAAGGCACTGAAACAGTCCTTTGGCCTCCTAGTAAAGCCTTGACAAAACTAAAGCAGTGCTCTGGAGCAAGGAGAGAAAGTATTAGTACATTTAAGAAACTGGAGTGGCTCAGGAGATGAGCACCAGAGGCACAGAAGAATAGGCAGAAGAAATGGCTATTGGCTAGGACATCGTGGTCAGATGTAGGTGTACAGTGAGATCACCTTAGGCTGTGGTGGAACATAGTCTCCCTAATGATTACTCACCATCAAGTTGTCTATGACTGTACCTTCCTCTGACTTCTTAGTTGTTCTAGCTTGATCTTCTGTAATTGGTTTTAAGTTAATTAAGTCTCTGTGAATTGTTCCCATGACTCTTCCTTCTTTGCATTGTTTCTAGAGATGCTGACATCACTCAGACATTGGTCTGGGGCAGGTGTCAGAGGGTATTAACTAGAAAAGTATTGATTCATGGCTGAGGAACCCTGTTAGATATGTAAGTGCAATTTTCCTCCACATCCCTCTGATAGCCACACCCTGCACATACACACACAGTGAGAACATCTCCACCTTTAGTAGAGGGCTCCCTATAAATTCATCAAAGTTATAGAAACAGGAAAGAAAACAGTGAAGTCCTATTATTTGTTTTATTTTTCTGTAAAACAAACAGACAAACAAACCAAACCCCCCAAACAAACAAAAAACTCAAACTAAAAAATCTTCCTCAAAACAGCACTGAAAACACTACTTGGGCCTGATCTAATTTAAAACTTTAATCAAATAATAAAATTCAGTGAGATGGACTAAATATACATAAACATGTACATAAAGAGATTAATAATCTCATCAGTAGGCTTTCCTTACTTCAATGACAACACTTTTTTTGCTTTGCTAAATATTTAGAATCATAGAATTGCCAGAGTTGGAAAGGACCTTAAAGATCATCTAGTTCCAACCCCACTGCCTGTCAGGGACACCTCCCACTAGATCAGGTTGTCCACAGCCCCACCAAGCCTTGTCTGAAAAGCTTCCAGGGATGAGGCCTCCACAATGTCTCTGGGAAGACTGTTGCACTGTCTCACCACCCTAACAATGATGAACTTCCTCCTAATGTCTAATCTAAATCTACCCTCCCTTAGCTTGCATCCATGTCCTGTGGTTCTGTCACTGTCTGACCTCCTAAAAAGTCCCTCCCCAGCTTTCTTATGGGCCCCCTTCAGATACTGCAAGGCCACAAGAAGGTCACCTGGGAGCCTTCTCCTCTGCAGACTGAACAACCCAAACTCTTTCAGCCCGTCCTCATAGGAGAGGTGCTCCAGTCCTCTGATCATTCTCGTGGCCTTTCCCTGGACTTGCTCTAGCACTTCAATATCCCTCTTGTAATAGGGACCCCAGAACTGGATGCAATATTCCAGGTGGGTCTCATGAGTGCAGAAGAGAGAGAAGAATCACTTCCCTTGATCTGCTGGCCACACTCCTCTTGTTGCAGCCCAGGATACAGTTGGCTTTCTGGGCTGCAAACTCACCCTGGCAGCTCCTGTTGAGCTTCTCATTCACCAGCACCCCAAGTCTCCTTCCGCAGGGCTGTTCTCATGCCAATCCTTACCCAGCCTATATTGGTGCTTGGGATTGCCCTGACCCAGACGTAAGACCTTAAAAATAATTAAAGAACTTTCATTCCTCTGAAATCTAGTTACAA
Organism: Galbula dea; assembly: GCA_013399015.1. Classification (NCBI taxonomy): domain Eukaryota; kingdom Metazoa; phylum Chordata; class Aves; order Piciformes; family Galbulidae; genus Galbula; species Galbula dea. Next base: position 403,280 of record VWZX01000464.1, read on the forward strand.
TTTCAGTGTTGAAAAAAAATCCCAAACCAAAGCCAAATTCACAAAATCTGAAAAAAAAACCAAAAAAACCCCAAAAACCAAATCATTGATAATTTTTCTTTAACATTCTAAATGAAAATGTGTTGCATTTTCTTCAGTAACTGCAAAAGTTTGGTTGGCAGAGAAGTGTAAAAACTATTTGAAAAGGTTATTAAAAACTATTTGTGAAGCTTGAAGTTCTCTGGATTGTTTTAATGTGAGATATACCAGGATTTACCTCATAGATATTCTCTCTGTGTGTATAACTTGTACCATTTATAAGACATTTTGTTTAATCTTTAAGGGAAGAAATGAAGAGAATGTCCAATACTCCAAGTAAATAGTGGTCCATAGAAAAAGGAATGCAGTCACTGGACAGAAGTTTTCATTAAAAGAGGATTCAGGTGATTGTATTGTGCAGGAGATTTCAGGTAAGTGTGCCAAGCCCAGAAAGCTGAGGTAAAAAGATAATAGGATAGACAAGTGATGCAGGAATGGACTTACACTATGACAAGCATCCAAGTTTGAGTATGGAAGTTCTGAATGAGGAGCACTGAATCAGGAAGAGAAGGAAAGACTCAAAGAAAACCCCTAATCAGAAAGCAAAAAATATGTGTTATGGTCAGTCAAAGATGGAAAAGACTATCAGAAAGCAGAGTCTGGAGATTCAAAGCCAGGGACTGCTAAGGGAAAAAGTGAGAAAACTATGCTCTAGATAGAGGACAAATTCACCTGAGGATACCCTTCACAGAGATATTTCATGTCAGGACTGTGTTAGCCAAATTCCCATCCTCTTGACTGATAAACTCAGAAGCTCTGAGGCAAATGTTGGTTGGAAATGTAAGTCCTATCCCAAGTTTTTCAAATTAAGTAGCTTGTTGTTTTGCAGTCGTACAACGCAAGTAGCTCTGCAAAAGAAAGAAAGTCTTCACTGTTTGAAAAATAACTCTCAGAAGTTAGTAATAATATCCTAACTTCTCTATAATTATTGATCTTATGCTAGAATTACTGGTTTTGATAGGTTTAAAAATGAAGAAAAAGACCTTCACACATCCAGAGTGTGGGTTTATCCATTTCAATCTAAAAAAATGTGAGAGTGATTAACAAAACTTTGAGTAATTTGAATATTTTCTTCCTTGTGTGAACATATTCCTAGTTCAGTAATATTTCAGAAAATTAGGAGGCTAGGGTGGTGAGATACAGGAACAAGTTGCCCAGAGAGGTTGTGGCTGCCCCATCCCTGGTAGTGTTCTAGGCCAGGCTGGATGTGGCCCTGGGCAACCTGGTCTAGTGTGTGGCATCCCTGCCCATGGCAGGGAGGTTGGATGATCTTTAAGGTCCCTTCCAACCTGAGCCATTCTATGATTCTATGATGATTCTATGAGGCAGTCTTGAAGAGTAAATTTGTCTACAAAGGCCAGACATTCTTCAAGAAAGAAACCTTCTTGATCTCTACAGCTTCTCAAAAGGAGGTTGGAGCAAGGTGGAGGTTGGTTTCTTCTCCAAGGAACAAGCAATAGGACAAGAGGAACCAGCCTCAAGTTGTGCCAGAAGAGATTTAGGTTGGACATTAGGAAAATTTCTTCCCCCATTGTCAAGGGTTGTAAAGGCCTGGCACAAGCTGCCCAGGGCTGTGATCAAGTCACCATCCCCGGTGGGATTTAGAAGACATGGTGATGTGGTGTCCTGGGACATGGTTTACTGGTGGAACTAGTAGTGTTAGGTTCAGAGTGGGACTTCATAATCATTAAAGATATTTTTCAACTTAAACAATTCTATGATTCTAGAAAAGTTATCCTTAAATTTCTTACAGAAAGTCTTATGGTGGATATTAAAAGAATATTAAGGCTAAGATCAGTATATACTCTCACCTTGCATCAAATTGCTTTAAAGACAACTCATCAAAACAAGGTTCAATGTTCATGGAAATATACTTAAAATACTTCAAAACTATAAGAAAATTCAAGATTTTTCCTTTTCCTCTGCTATACAGTTTGATTATGTCTTAGTTCACAACATACAGCTTATTCTGTGGTGTAAATGACAATTGGAGTCAAACTTGTCTGTGGTTTTGTGTTTAAAGCTCACAGTAAGTTATTAATAAACCATGGATGAAAATCAAGCTTATTATGTCTGCAGTTAAATTATGCATATGTGGACTCAGAGCAAAACTGTGACTTTTACAACACAAAACAAAACCCAGTGCTCCCTTTTTTTTGATATTTTTAAGTTTGTCCTTACTCAGATTTGGTTCCCTCTTTTAAATATTGTCACTTTTCTGAGTAAAACAGAATGCCTAGCCTGTGAAGCAAGAGCTGACACAGTCTGAGTTAAGACTATGGTTATGGTCAGAAAAGAGGTGCTTAGTGCATGCCTTTATTTTACATTCCCAGGAACATGAGAGATTTTGTTTCTATATGTGTATATACAAACATAATGATATATTGGGGTATTTCAGGTGAAGTACAAATCAGATACGTAACTCATAACCAGCTTTCAGTGGATTGGGGTTCTGAGTTTGAACATGTATCTCATTGAAAATCATAGTTTCACTTTGTGGCCAACTAAAACCCCATTCCTTTTCTATACTACCACTTACTTCTGTTTCTATATGAAGTAGAGAAAACCCCAGTGCAGGAATAGTTTTCTTCTTCTTTCAGACCCAGTCATTCATGTTGGTAGAAGAGTCATTCAAATATTGCAAAAGAACTAGTCTGAAGTAGGCAGTGGAAAGGCCAAATCTTGGAGATAGTATTACAAAGTTGAAGCTACACAAACTTTTCTGTGCTGTCAATAACCACTCTAATATATTATATATAAAGAAATATATTTCTTTATATTTCAACCGATTATTTTTAGCATAATGCTGAATATTTATTCATACATCTAAACTTTACATGCTGACTTTATACTTCTTTGCATTGTTTGCATTTTCCCCTTCAGTTCCAAAAAAAAAAAGAAAAGAAAAAAAGGCAAAAAAAAAAGGTGAAAAAAAACCCCCACAACAGGAAACTATACCTATTAAAGCTTCCCAAGGTCATTGGCCTGTGTCTTTTTCTACTCCTCAACAAAGTACTCATTTTTCTTAGTTTCCTGTCACTATACCACGATATCCTTCACATCTGTCTGTGCCTTTGCTTTTATTAGCAGAATATACAGCCATAGCTTTAGTGTCATGTGTACTATAAAGAGAGGATTTTCAAGAGATCTGACAACTCTCATATTTTCCGAAGTATTCTCAATGTAACACAGAAACAGTTTATTACTGTTAAGTAGTGACTGTCTCTCCAGCTTGAATAATGAAGTTCTCTAGGTCAATATTTTATACAATGATGCATTTAAGGAAGCATTCCTCTGCAGTCTAGCACTAAAACAATGGGTGTCATAATAGAAATCTATGTATTATCAATCTTAGATGCCACTACAATCAATCTAATTCTTTGAGAAGTGAAAATACAATATGTTACTGTGTTCAACCAAGAATTTTCTTCTTCCAAAATGTTTATAAAAGAACATAATAAAATTATTTATAGAGGCCAGCTCTGCTGTACAAGGTAGAATAAATTTAACCTTCTATGAACAGGGCTTTCATCTGCAGGAGATTTACATCTGTTACCTGTAAAACAAATTTCCACAAGCTGCAGCAACACAGTTTTTGAGGATTTTACAGCCACCCTAGCAAAACATTAAGGACCTTCATTGTTTGACAAGATTTTTCCTCTTATGAACATTCTAAAAGCATCACAAGCTAAAAAATCACCCACTATTAACTACTACGTAAAAAGTTTTGACTTCAACCCCCAAATGACACAGTTTTTTGCAACAAGATCTTTAAGTAGCTAATTTTTGCAACTATAACCCAATACAAAATATGAGAATAAGCTTTCAGGCAAATAAGTAGAAAATGAAGTAACTAGTACAATTTTAACAGCAAAACCTATGAACCATACCTGGATAGTTAATCAGAAATAGATCAACTTTGCAAACACTTAAAATAATGAATAATTATTTTCATGTGAGTAATCCTGCAGAATCCATTTATGAATATCCTTAAGTCTTTTCTTTTTTCCTTCTTAGAGGATACAGATAATTTCTGTATGAGGAGTACTTAAGCACATTTGATATACTCCGTATGTTTCATATCATTATATTTTAGTAACAAAAATGTTCCATAAATACAGAACAGAGACAAAAACGTGGTTTTCAGTCTCTTAACTTTTCTTTTATATGCTACTTGGAGTTCATCTCTGTCCTTGGCAAAGCAAACCAAAATGTACAATAGTTAGTCATAAGAAAATTTCCAAGGTCAAAATTATATGTATAATTCAGCGTTGAAGGCCACTCTAATGTTTGTAGTTTTAATTATACAAGGCAGAGTAAAACGGTGCCAAAAACAAGAAATAATTAAACCATCTCTGAATCCCAAGAAGTGGGTAAGTCTTGCTGAAATTGCATCTAAAAGCATCATCTGCATGCTTTTAAGCCTCAGCCTGCTGCAGCTTCACAGCACTCTCTGCTGCATGACTCACATATTCAGGAGACAGTTTGTCCTCCCTCTACAAAGTAAATAGAATCTTCAATTATTGTCAGGCTGTAAACAGGACTGGAGAAAAGAAGTATATGTGGAAAATGAGGAGAACTGAGGATAGAGGATAAAGATGCAGGTCAGAGTGTTCCTCTTGAGTGGTCCACTCCAAATAGCACATTTCAGACCCTGTGTGAAGCCGTTCTACTATTTCTGAGAATAAAATTATGTTCTACTTGCTTGGAGCTTCTCCTAAACAAAAAATAGGAAGATACTCAGAGCAAACTAAGACACTCTCGTTTTCTGAGGCTTTTTACATTACTTCCTCCATGTCCTTCTTCTGTCACATTCTTCCTCAAGTACAGACAAATATGAACTTAAACTCATACCAACATTATTAGACATAACACATCAGGTATTTTGGGCCTTTCACTCCAAAAGGACATTGAGCTGTTGGAGTGTGTCGACAGAAGGGCAATGAAGCTAGTGAAGGGTCTAGAGTGCAAGTGTTGTGAGGAGCAGCTGAGGCAACTGGGGTTGGTTAGCCTGGAGAAAAAGAGGCTTCTCACTCTACCACTCCCTGAAAGAAGGTTGGAGCCAGGGGGGGGTTGGACTCTTCTCCCAAGGAACAAGCAACAGGACAAGAGGAAATGGGCTCAACTTGCAACAGAGGAGGTTTAGGTTGGACATAAGGAACGATTTCTTCTTCAAAAGGGTTGTCAAGCTCTGGGATAGGCAACCCTGGGCAGTGATGGAACCACCATCCTGGGAGGGGTTTAGAAGACATGGAGATATGGTGCTAACAGACACAGTTTAGTGGTGACCTTTGCAGTGCTTGGTTAATGGTTAGACTCACTGATTTTAAAGAGTTCTTCCAACCAAAACTGTGCTACCGTTCTATGCTTGTATAGCTCTACATGTGATATACTACTGCCCTTCTGACTGGCTATCCAAGGGGGCTCCTATTCCTCCTTTCTCAAAGCAAGAAGCAGCTTTCATCAATACATAAGAACCAAGAAAAACAAATTTCTTAAGAGTAGCTTATTTATTGATCTTCAAAGTGTATTACAAACAGAACTAACAGGCTTCCCCAATACCTCACTGAAGTCATTTACTGTACAATACAGATAGGTAAATTGACCTGTGCAACCTGCACAGTATGAGTATGTATCATGATCAGGACTAGATTTCAGAAGCCTCCTGCTTGAGCTCCTGTTCATACTCTAATGTTTTTTGGGATGAATAAATTATGGGTTTTCAAGAAAAATGTGAGAGTGAATGAATAAGTTATAAGGAGACATGATAACAGCCCAGTCCTGATTCAGTCACAAAGCTTGCTCCGTCCTACACAGTACATTTACAAGATTCTTAATAGTTCAGAACAAATGTCATCTTAAATGTGTATTATTGAGAAAATTCAGGTTCTCCTTAGGACTATGAAGGAAAACCAGTGCAAGTATGGCAAATTAAATCCATGGGACCTGATGGGAGGCATCCACGGGTGCTGAGGGAGCTGGCAGAAGTCATTGCCAGGCCACTCTCCATCTTTTTTGGTAGGTCCTGCGGAACAGGAGAGGT
>VWZX01000464.1:409558-433665 GCA_013399015.1 Galbula dea
TGAACTGGTTGAAGGACAGAAGTCAGAGAGTTGTGGTCAATGGGATGGAGTCTAGTTGGAGGCCTGTGTCTAGTGGAGTCCCTCAGGGGTCAGTACTAGGACCAGTATTTTTTAATCTGTTCATTAACCATCTGGCTGAGGGAACAGAGTGCACTGTCAGCAAGTTTGCTGATGACACTGAACTGGGTGGAATGGCTGACACACCAGCGGGTTGTGCTGCCATTCAGGGTGACTTAGACATGCTGGAGAGTTGGGTAGGGAGACATTGAATGAAACTCAACAAGGGCAAGTGTTGAGTTTTTCACCTGGGAAAGACCAACCCCCTGTATGACTATAGGTTGGGGTCTGTCCCTGGAAAGCAGGGAAGGAGAAAGGGACCTGGGGGTCCTGGTGAATGGATGGATGAGCATGAGCCAGCAGTGTGCTCTTGTGGCCAGGAATATCAAATGGGATTCTGGAGTGGATTAGAAGGGGTGTGGTCAGTAGGTCAGGAGAGCTTCTTCTCCCCCTTGACTCTACCCTGGGGAGGCTGCATCTGGAATATTGTGCCCAGTTCTGGGCCCCTCAGGTGAAAAAGTATAGAGAACTGCTGGAAAGAGTCCAGCCCAGAGCTACTGAGATGCTGAAGGGGCTGGAATATCTTCCTGCTGAGGAAAGGCTGAGGGAGCTTGGTGTGGTGAGCTTGGAGAAGAGGAGACTAAGGGGTGACCTCATCTATGCTTTGAAATATGTGAAGAGTGGTGTCAGGAGGATGGGGTCAGGCTCTTCTCAGTGCAGCCCAGTGACAGGACCAGGGGCAATGGTTGTAAGCTGAAGCATAGGAAGTTCTGTGTGAATACAAGAAGAAACGTTTTCCCAGTTGAGGTGGCAGAGCCCTAGCCCAGACTGCCCAGAGAGGTGTGGAGTCTCCTTGTCTGGAGAGATTCCAAACCCATCTGGACACGCTTCTGTGTGACCTGGTGTAGGGAATCCTGCTGTTGGAGGGGAGTTGAACTAGATGATCTTTTGAGGTCCCTTCCAGCTCCTAACATCCTGTGTTTCTGTGATTCTGTGAAATTGACTCCACAATCAGTTTAAGTTTGAGGCAGGTTTTCTTCTCTATGTTCAGTTTCTGAAGGAATGAAAGAACTACCTCTGCAGAAGATTAGTTTGCAGAATGTACTTGTGCAAAAAGGTTAGAAATGTACAGCAATTGGACACATACCTTATGCACCTACATAGATAAATACATACTTATACCCATTGTAAAAAAAAAATACTGAAGTATTTAAAGCTGTAGCCTTAGTGTGCTTTAAATGCTTGCTTATCTCAAGATCTCCAACTGCACTGAGATCACTGCAAATCTACAGACCGCAAAATAGACACAGAAACACAACATTCACCCTCTAGCATAGACACACACAAACCTTTAACTAGCATCAGACTGAATTATTTATTTTACTTTTTCCATAGAAGAACTGTTCTAACAAAACAAAGCTCCAAACTGTCCTCTCTTTTCCCACATCTTCACTGGTCTCTCTTCCCAGATACAATAAACATTTTCTCCTCTCAAGGAATAAATCTGTGGGGAATCATCAAATTCTACTTTTCTCTTATGAAAGAGATTAAAAAACCCCAGAAGTACAATCCACCAGAAAATGTTCTGCTACTGGGTTAAAACCCAGTATTTTTCATAGAATCATTTAGGTTGGAAAAGACATCTAAGACCACCAGTATCCCATGTCACCAAAACATGTCAGCAAGTGCCACCTCTCGATGGTTTCGGAACCCCTCCAGGGATAATGACCCAACCAGTGCCCTGGGCAGCCTTTTCCAGTGTCTAACCACTCCTTCAGTGGAGAAATCTTTTCTAATCTCCAACCTGAACCTCCTCTGATACGACCTGAGGGAATTTCTTCTCCTATCAATTTTTACCAGGGAGAAAAGACCAAGCCCCACTTAGCTCCAACCTCCTTCTCGGGAGCTGTAGAGAGTGAGAAGGTCTCCCCTGAGCCTCCTTTTCTCCAGGCTAACCCAGCCCAGTTCCCTCAGCTGCTCCTCACAACACTTGTGCTCTAAACCCTTCACCAGCTTCGTTGCCCTTCTCTGGACACACTCCAACACAGCAGTGTCCTTCTTGGAGTGAGGAACCCAAAATTAAACCCAGGATTTGAGATGTGGCCTCACCAGTGTCAAGTACATGGGGAGAATTGTTCTGTCAGTTTGTCAATCCTGGAAGGTTTGAGTTGACACACGTTTTATAATGATTTAGTCTGAAAAAATCATCTCCCTTGCCCATTCCCAAAGGTGTCCAGTGGGCTACTCTATTTTGGGATAAGACTTCTAAGAGAGGGATTGATTTTCAAAAGACAAAACCACCCAAAGCAACAATAAAAAAGCACAGCAGAAGAATCTGCAAAACGAGACAGACTTTCAGAACTCATGGGAAATTTTGTAGAAACCATTGGTTAAGGTAGTTCTGGTCAAAGGCTCCATGGAGTAAGTGTCAGTCTGCTTGATTCTTGAGGGAGAAGTCATATTGGAATTAGTTTTAGATGTTTATAAGCCATCATGTTGTGACCTAGATACCACAATTACCTTGACAACTTTGTTCAATGAATGAGTACATAAAAAATTAACAGATTCTGTTCTTTGCTTTTAGTCTTAAAATCTATAGAGTCTCCAAGATCTATAAGATCACAAACCTTTCACAATATAACCTGATGCTACAGTTGTGAGGACTAAAGAAAAAGAATGATTCAAAACTTTTCTAAAAGCACTTCCCATGTGCTAACCCCAAACGTTATAATGCAGTGGAGAGCATAACTGTGAGGTTCTTTGAAGCTATTACATGAGGAGAGGGAGATAGGAATATTTTGTTATGATAATATGTCAGGATGACCATGATGATGACATTATTCATACAAGAATCCAGTAACTACTTTATATGTACTATAGCGTTGTCTGAGGTGGTGTTCTGTGTCACCTCAGTATAGCACAAAACAACAGGGGAAAACTATAGTGTTCATATATATATATAAAATAAATCATGATAGAGTTTTCCTTAGCTAGCCTGAGTTATTTCTTCTCCTTGCATTTGGCCACACACCAATCTGCTTGAGAATATGAAACTTTGTTTTCAATGTAAAAGAGTATATTTTTACATAGCTTATTACTCTTCAGGACACTGGAACTTCTTCCAGTAGATGCAGGGAATATCTCTAGCTTGCTCCAATCCTTATTCACTTTCTATGTGTGATCTTTGATGGGGAACAAACAAAAGGGCATTAGCCCACAGAACTACTCATAGCTGCTTTTCATGGCAGATTGGATAATTGTGCACCCATAGGTAATACAGAAAAAGGACATCTTCAAGACCCTTTTCATCTCTGCTTTCTTTTTGCTCAGAATAAAGATCATTGCTTTTCATCATTATGAATCTTAAGGTCAGATTCTCACCTTATTTCAACTAAGATAATGTGGAAGAATTCCACTCCATTTCACAGCCTGTCTTCCTACTTGTCATGATTTTGCAGTGCTTCAAAATGTTCATAGTTTCATAGAATGGCCTGGGTTGGAAAGGACCCTGAAGATGATCTAGCTGCAACCTCCCTGCTGTAGGCAGGGAATGACACTCACTAGACCATGCTTCTAAGGGTCACATCCAGCCTGGCCTTGAACACTGCCAGGAAAGGGGCACCCACAACCTCTCTGGGCAACCTGTTCCTGTACCTCACCACCCTCTGGGTAAAGAATTTTTTTCCTAAGATCCAATCTAAATCTTCCCTCCTTCAGTTAGAAGTCATTTCCCCTGGTCCTATTGCTTTCTACCTGGGTAAAGAGTCTCTCTCCCACCATTTGTAGGCCCCTTTAGGTATTGGAAAATTGCTAGAAGCTCTCCCAAAGCCTTCTCTTCTCCAGACTGAACAATCCCAACTCTCTCAGCCTATCCTCATAGGGAAGGTGCTCCAGCCTTCTGATCATCATTGTGGTCCTCCTCTGGACTCACTTTAAAAGGTCCACATCTTTCTTATGCTGAGGACCACAGAGCTGGATGCAGTACTCTAGGTGGGTTCTCACAAGGGCAAAATCACCTCCCTTGACCTACTGGTCATGTCTCTCCTGATGAAACCCAGGCCATGGTTGGCTTTCTAGGCTGCAAGAGAACATTGCTGGCTCATCTCCAGCTTTTTCACCCACCATGACCCCCAAGTCCTTCTGCACAGGGCTGCTCTCAACGAGTTCATCTCCTAGACTGTACTCATGCCTAGGATAACCCTATCCCAAGTACAGGACCTTACACTTGGACTTGTTCAGCCTCATACCATTCCCATGGGCCCACTTTTCAAGTTTATCCAAGTCCCTCTGGATGGCATCTCCTGTCCTTCTGGTGTGTCAGCTGCACCACTCAGCTTGGTGTCACCTGCAAACTTGCTGAAGGTGCACTCAGTCCCCCTGTCAATGTCATTAAAAAGGATCTTGAACAGCACCAGGCCCAACACTGAGCCCTGAGGGACACTACTCACCATCATTTCTGTAACATTAAAGTATATCAAATAGAAAGTTAAATCCACAGAGAAGTTAGATCTGACATGTACAATGTCAGAATCTGGCCTCTATTATTATCACCACTTATGTAAAATTCCAGGAACAATAAGATTTAATCTAAGCAACTTTTGCATCACTGTATTATTCTAAATTACAGTGATATTAATTACAAACTGAAGCAAGAGCAGAAAACTTTATCATGTAAGAATCTCTCCTTTGCCTGAAGTTATATAAAAGCAACTAATATGTCAGCCTGGCTCTTGTAAATATTCTAGCTACAGCTCTTTTCATTACACCCTTATATAATCTAATTTTGTCCAGGGCCTTGGCTAACCTGGAACAGATGCTGTGCCTCAGATCATGACACTTTGCAATTCAGCACGTAATATTTTTTTTTCTCAAAAGGAAGAAAGGAGAAACAGTGCATGTAGGAGGGAGTACTTGATCAGGTGCTTACTGTGTTCACTTCCAATGAGCACCAGAAGAAATGCCTGAGGTTGTGTATTATTTGTAATCAGAGAGGTGCTGGAGATAACATCATCCAAATTAGAACACTGACCCCAAACTCTGAAGCCTAAATCAACACTATGAAAAATTCAGAGCAACACTGTAATAATCTAAATACATTGTATCTTAATATTACAAGTCCTAGGTTCTGACCATGTTTGAAGTAGGTCAGAGTGGAAAGACTTGTAGCTTGCCTTAACTGAGAGGTATTGAGAAACCTAATCAAAAAAACTTGGATGTAATCAATACTTTGGTTTACACCCTTAGTGTTTATTGTGCTTTTTTCTTCTGCCAGGATTCATTGTGATTGTGGAGTACAATACCTGATTTTTAGATACAAGTAACATAGTCAATAATCATCTTACTGATGAACAACATCTCACTTGCTAGCCTAAAATCTGACAATATCCTGGGCTGCATCCCCAGCAACATGGCTAGCAGGTCAAGGGAAGGGATTCTGCCTCTGCTTTGCTCTGGGGAAACTTCACCTGCAGTGCTGTGGTCAGCTCTAGAGTCCTCAGCACAGCTGAGACATGGACCTGGTGGAGCAGGTTAAGAGGAGGTCATAAAAATGATCCTAGGGTTGGAACACCTGTGCTGTGAGGAGAGACTGAGAGAGTTTGGGTTGTTCAGTTGGAGAAGAGAAGGCTTCAGGGAAACCTTATTGTGGCCTTCCAGTACTTAAAAGGTCTAGAAGAAAGATGGTGACAGAGTTTTTAGCAGGGCCTGTTGTGACAGGACAAGCTGTGATGGTTTGGAACTGAAAGAGGGAGATTCAGGCTAAAAAGAAAGAAGAAATGTTTTACCCTGAGGGTGGTGAGACCTTGGCCCAGGTTGCCCAGAGAGGTGGTAGGTGTCTCATCCTTGTAATCATTCCAGGTCAGGTTGTTTGAGGCTGTGAGCAACCTGATCTAGTTGCAGATGTCCCTGCTGACTGCAGGGGGGTTGGAACTCGATGACCTATAAAGGTCTTTTCCAACTCATTCTATGTTTCTATGATATGAAGTTATTATTTGTGGGATTAGGACAAGGATGAGTCCTGAGATTCACTCTGCTGCCCAGTTTGGCCTTACTGAGTCTCCAGTATGCTCCCCACTCCAGTACTGCTCATCCACACTGGGCAGCAGTCTCATCTCTATCAAGAAACAGCCACAATTGGGAAAGAGGTGTCCTTCCCTTTGGCTTTTTAATCACTGACTGTATCTGACAACTCAAAATATTCCAAGGAGTTATGCTGAGTATTTTCTTCTTGTGTTGTCTGATTGTTTGCTGGAATTATATATGTATTCAGAATAGAGATACAGAAACATGAAACTTTATGGGCTTTCTGTCTTTGCCTTTTATATCTGATTTAACAAGTTTAGCCTTAGTTTTCTCCTTATTTTCTTTCAAAAACAAGAACTAAGAGAATAAGGATAAAAAAGTTATAAATAAGAAGATATCAGCAAGGTAAAGAGATATACTGGATTTGTACCCAGCAGAGTCCTTGGCTCCTGTGCATTCATTTTGGCTAGCATGGATTTTTAATGTACATGCCTATGAACAGGAGAAATGGGGAAGAAATGTCTTGAATAGTTTATTATTGTTTAAAATAATGTCAAATATGGTAAATCAACTATATAAACGTGGTGATGAAATTAATACTCTATTTCTTCTTTAAAGAAGTAAATTCAAATCAGCATATTCACTCTAAACCCTAACAGCTGAAAACATAACATTTTTAGTACTTCATATAACTGCCAGCTTTTCCAAATAATTTTTTAACAAATGATGACAATTGACAGAAACAAGCCTCAATGGGAAATCATTTTTTTAACTGAAAGTGTTACAGTAATAGGAGGAACTATCTGAATCCAGTGAACTGCAGTTAATGAACATTACTGCTTATTAAAAATTATTTTTCCTTTAAAATAATCTTAATATATGCATTTGTTTTATTGTTTCATGCCTTTATTCTGTACTTATTTAATGATTTAGTGGAACTCTTTGTGCATATAGTGAAGGTAGTTATTTCAAAGCAAGACATAAATAAAGGCCTAAACCACATTCTTGGAAATGAATTCTTAGCATCCCAGATAATAATTTTTCTACTAAGTAACCTATCAAGAACTGACTGTCTTCCTATCAGACATTATACTGAATTTCTAAGATTTCTAATGTTCAGAAACAATTTGAAATACCTTTCACATCCACTATATCATAAATGGCTTTCAAAATACTCTACCACATTCTTCCAGTCAGAAGAGGTAACTACAGTGAAGTCACAAAGCAGCAGTTATTTTCCTTTTGGTCACCCAATGCTTTCTTAGTAACCTGCTTTGAGCTTCTCATAAGATTTTATTTTCCTTATTCAGGCTAGAATCCTGCAGGATTTTCATTCCTTTAAGACACCTTTCAAAGCATGAATGAGTTCATACCCTTTCAGACATCAGGGAAAAGGTGGTGGTGTTACCAGTGACACTGCTGATGTTTTCAGACTATTTTTAAGGCATTTGATAATTTGCTTTGGAAGAGGAAAACATTCACATTTAGGGAGAAATCAGTCTTGAGGTGAATTGTTTTGGGTGTGAATAACTTTTAAAGTTTAATTGAATTTATAGATTCTAAGCTGTTTCCATATAAAACCCACAAAGTTTGCTTCTAATTCCATTAACTGTACATGCATATAAGGTATCCATATAGCATCAGGAACACACATCATTCCTCTTCCAGAAATGCAGATGTACCTAGTCTCTGAACTACTCTACCTATATAAACTAAAGAAGGTTCTTCAGCACTGATAACCCAGGTCTTGGTACTGAAATTGTTAAGTGAGGGACATGTGTTTCAACATCTTCTAAATGAGGAGAGAATTGGGTCCATATAGAAGCATGTTGTAGGCAAGGGTTCTCATCACCAGTTTTTTTGTGGGGACTGGAAGCTCCCTGAACCATTTAAACCAGAAAACATTTACAGTTTCATTTTGTGAAAAGTATTCTTTGGTCTGTATGCTAATTTAATGCATGTTTATTGGATCCAGAGACTGACACAGACAGCCCAGAGAGGTTGGGGAGTTTCCTTCTCTGGAGAGATTCAAAACCTGTCTGGACACACTTCTGTGTGACCTGGTGTAGGGAATCCTGGTGTGGCAAGGGGGTTGGACTAGATGATCTTTCCATGTCCCCTCCATCTCCTAATATTCTGTGATTCTGTGACTTGTTAAATTATACCAAAGGAGGAAAGAAATATTCCAAAAGAAAAGCTGAATTAAAACCAAACCAAAGTGAAATTAAAAGCTTCTTTTTACTTGTTGTGGTGTTGTTGTTTCGGTTGGTTGGTTGGTTGGTTTTTATTTTGGGTTTGTTTGTTTGTTTGTTTTTTACAGAGAGACATTAAGTTCAGCCTCAAATTGTAAAGTATTTTAATTACATTTTTGAGCTTGAGTAATCAAAGAGTACTTAAACCCTGTTCAAAATGTCTCAGAATATGCCTGTGCTGCACAGAAGGGCATCATACACAACCCCCTCATCCAAAGCAGGACATCACAGCCTTAGGGCTCCACTTCGGATGCTGCTTTAGATGTGCAGGGTCCACTACTGCTCATGGGATTTCAGATAGCATCTTTGATAATGCTCCCATCACCTTTGCCATAATAGGTTAAGCAGAACCTTTACAGACACTTTTCAGACCAGGCTGTAGTCTTTGGCTCTCTGGCCAAAGGAACAATTTCTTCCCCAAAGGGATGTCAAGCCCTGGCCCAAGCTGCCCAGTGAAGTCACCATCCCTGGAGATGTTTAAAGGACATGTAGATGTGTTTCTGAGGGACATGGTTTAGTGGTGACCTGGCAATGTTGGGTTAACAGCTGAACTTAATGATCTTAAAGGGCCTTTCCAACCAAAATGATTCAATGAGTCTATCATAGCCCATTGCCACCTGTGGGCTTCCTGCCCTCTTCCACTCTCCTGCCCCAAAGGTCTTGGTGTGATGGGCTTGGATGGGCTCAAAGCATGAGTTTCTTCTCCATCCTTAGGCTAAATTCAAAATTTAGCCATTGGCCAAGGCTGCCCAGGGAGGTGGAGTTATAGTCCCCAGAGGGGTTTAAAAAGCATCTAGATGTTGTACTTAGGGGCTTGGTTTAATCTTAGGGACATGGTTTTAGGTGATGGTGACAGGTTGATGGTTGGACTTGATGATCTCAGAGGTCTCTTCCAACCTTGATTATTCTGTCATACTGGGTACTATTACATTGCTCCATTAGCAGGCTGACAGCTCTGCTTCCACCCAGCTTGCAAAAAACCTCATTTTGAAGGACACTGTGCAAACCTGAGGAGGATTCCTGAGATTGAGCACTCTCTGCTTCTCACCAAGCTAGCTCACAATACCCACTGAAAGGTGCCTCCTCAGTGCTTAAATTGCCAATTTCCACTCCATAAACTAAGCTTTCTCTCAGAAGAGCTCTTTACCTCTCAGGTACTTCCAATACTTAGATTATGCTCCTGGGTATTGCAGGACCTTACTCAAATATTGCTACAGCACAGGAATGGAATGTGTTTTTATTTGTCAGTCTGTAAATGGAATCTATACTATATTTACAATATTTACAAAAGAGTAATTAGCTTTATGTATCTAACAGGAAAGGAATAAAATGTAATTCACATCTATATTTATATGAAAGCAAACATGCTTTTTCTCTATGTTCCACCTAGTTAACACCATTAAAGCTCTTACACAATCTAAATCTATGTGAAGTGAAGTCCCACCCCAGGTTCTAGTTTCCCTGGTTTGAGGAAATGTACAGGTTTATGCTTCTGGATGGCCTTTGACACTGTCCGCATAGTCAGATAAAGGATACCTTCTCATTTCCTGTGATACATAACCAAACCAGAAGGGCAGTTTGAACATACTGATTTAACTTCAGGAAAGCTATTTTTAAGCTACATTGAGAAAGAGCTGTTTGCTTGCTCTGATTGGTAATTATGTTCACACTTAACTGTAAACAGAATTTTAAAGTTATTGGAATGGAAATGTTCTTCACCACCTGCTGGGAGATTACCAGTTCTAATGGCATTTTTCTTGGGACCTGTTTTCTAGCTAAATATTAATAAGTACATAAAAGAAAAGCTGTGTACACAGCTCTTTGCTTATTCTTGAGTGATATTAGACAAAACAAGACAGTCTTGGACCATAGGAGGCTCACAGGGAATAATCGTGGAAGCGACTATAGGAAGAGTCTCAGTAGAACCTGAAAATAGGCACTGGAATGAATTACCTAAGCACTCCACTTCTCTGCCAGTTAATATTGTCTCTGTGGTATCCATTTTTTTAACAGCCACATTTTGGAAGAATATGGAAAATTTTTATCAACCAGGCTTTTCCAAATGCTCCTTTCCCTTCCCTGGGGTGTGTTACTAGTAATGTTTATAAAGAAAATATTTCCTTCTTATGTTTTTGCTATCTTTAAGATATAAATTTCTCTGTTTTGTGTAAAATCTTGTCTACCACTGATTTTGGGCTAATCAAATAATTGATGGTGATTGATTGATTTGAGTTTTATAGTTTTATAAGGACATTTAGGTGAGTTTTGAACACCAGTGCGTTGAATTCACAAACCTTCCAGAAGGCTTTTATTTATGTTCAGATAAATTAGTGGGAAAAGATGAGAACAGAAGGGAGGAAAGATATAGGTACTTGCTATAGTACTTGTTATGATCATATTAAGCCAATGCAGAAAGAAGTGGAGCTGGAGAGTAGCCATGCTGGTGATATGACAGGAGAAAATGGGAGATTACATCCTTACTTGATTAGTTTATGTTATACAACTATAGCCCTTGTCCTGAAGACAAATTCACAAGCAAAAAAAAAAACAAACAACATTGTTGAACCTAGGGAATTAAGGCATATTTTAAAAATGTATTTTCTAGTGGAGACTCTTGTGTAAATTATGTAAAACATAGCACTAAACTTAATTGCCTAAAGTATTTTCTTAATCTCCATATTCTATTAATAAGGAATCAGGAAAATAATTAAGACTAAACTCAATTTACATATAGCAGATATCTGAGTTGATGCTATATGACTAAGCAGGTTGCATGGAAGGTTTTAAATATTTATGAAGTAGCAGCAGATTGCTTATTGTACATGAAAACATAAAGAAATTCAAGCTTCAGTTAGCACACAGATAGTAAGCAGACCATTAGGAGTTAACAGCTGTAGGCTAGGTCTAAGTCAGTATTAGATTCACACATCTTAGCTTTTTCTTTTTCCAGAATCAATATCTGCAAATAATAAATGAGATCCCAAAGGGTTGAGTTAAGCTCCAACCACCACAGAGTAACTCTGCAATTGGTCATTGACTCAATAATGCAGGTGAGCTTCACACTGTAGAACATCTTTAGCACACTATAATAGAAAATTAATAGCGTTCAAATCAGCAGCAGGGTTACCCTAAGGATTACATAATAGCTTGGGTTAGAACAATCATCTAGCTCCAAGAAGTGTAAAATGTCATAAAACTAGAAAGAGATAGAATAGCTCCTACATTAGGCATAATTTGTGTAGTGTACACTGACTTTTTTTTTTTTGAAAACAGACTGAACAACAAAGATCCACATTATAAAAGTGTGCTGCTGAAAATACTGCCAACAAACCGCATTGCAGTGGTGTCCATGGGAAATATGAAACTCATATATCACTGTACAGTTAATAATAATAGAAGAATACAGAATTTATTTTACTACTGCATTACTCCAGGAGGTTTCATGTTAGCTACTGTAAACTCGTGATAAAATCTGTAAAAATTACATGTCCACAAGTGCCTCTGTAAAGAACTAATATCTATAAACAAGCAAAAAATAATATTAATGACAATAAGTGTGTTTGCCTTTAGCAGATTGCAAACACAACAACTTTTCTTTACAGACTGTACAGATTCCTTTATGCTACTACTTTGGAACATGCTAACCGAGTGTTTATATACTCAGTAACCAACTTTACTGCAACAATGATGATATGAGACTAATTTACAACAGATTACAACAGCAACCCAACAGCATGAGGGACTAATAAGCACCTGGAGACAAAACCAGCATTCTCATAAACCTTAAGCAACCTCAGAAAACTTCTCCACTGCACAGCAGAAATACCTATCTCCCTGAAAGAAACAATAGGCTGCATAGAATGTAATAGAATATCAATTATTAATTTAACCATTTTTCAGAACTAGGGAGCACTTTGGACAATTAAAGGCCCAGAGATAAAAATGAAAGAGATTTGATTTCTTAATCTGTGTAGCACTTGTGGACAGGTAGACACTACAGGCACTATTTCTAAGCATTCCACACTAAGGTTTTTCCACTGAATTAAAATTTAAAGACAAACACTTTCAGCAATGTTTTCAGGGAAGAACAAGAAGAAAAAAAAAAAAAAATGCAAGCATAACAGCTCCAAACCCCCAAAGTTATTAGATTAATTCTGTTCATCTACTAAATGAAATCCTGACTTCAGCTTTTCTCAATTCAGTGCGGAAGTACAAAATATACTCACTCCATGATGTCCGGCTGTCCCATTTCCAACCAGAATTTGTTTCATTTCCATTGCACCTCTTGAACTTTTCTGCATAGGTCTCTGCTGCTCCAAAATTTAAATAGGACTTGACACACAGAGCATGGTCATTTTAAGATCAAGTTCAGACTTACCCAGGGGCTGCCACCATCCCATACATCGCCACAGCTAAAAAGCAGCTTGTGGCATTCCCCGCAGGCTACTTGTCTTACTTTTCAGAGGAGTAATGTCCTCACCCAGCTTGGCACCAGCTGTAGGAATAAAAGATCGGTGTGGAGAATAAAATCCTCTGCTGCTCTGGTGCCTTCCCTGTGGCTCTTTTTCATAGTGACTTGTGCCATACACAAAATGGCACCTCTCTTTCAATGCGGAGAGGTCCAGGCTTTATATATACCAGGCATGTGAATGTGAGTGTACCACAAAACACTAGTTCCTTATCATGCGCTTGTTAGCTTGTCCAATCTATGGCAATCACTTCGGTCCCAGGGGTTGAAAGACACAAGACGCAGGGAAAAAGGGAAGCAAAAGCTGAAGAAAGATCAATACTGCACTGTGAAACAAGAAGTGTAGGCTATTTACTTTTCATTGATCTGATGATGCAGGAGAAACACCTCAGACTGGCATTAAATTGAGGGAATACATCTTCTCTGTTTTTTCACCTCAAGGTCAAGAAAGAGCCAAAAAGAAATTAGAACAAACAGAAACTAATCACAGGAGTAAAAGAAAACTATTAATCCACATTACAAATCCACATGGAAACATAATTAAATATCAGGCTGAATAAGGTTCACAATAAAACAAACACTGCCAGCTCTTATCTATTTCAACTTGCACCTGGACCGACTGCAAACAAACAAGTGACTATATGAGGCAGGCTAAAACAAATCCAAGTTTAATGTTAGTGTAGAGGCCCCACCTAAAAGAAAAAGCTTATCATATGTCTTCCAGCACGGAATTAGAAACATCTACCTAACTCACATAAAAAGGCAGATGTATGTTTACACTTACACTCCCTCATTTACACAAAGGTAGTTTCATATTTCCTGGGGTTCAAGAGAATGGGAGGGATGTTTAGGTTACTGCTTTACCTGACCTTAAAAGATACATAGTGTACATACTTTTGTACAGTAATGATAAGCATCCTGATGTGATTTTGAAGGTGTAGAGAGGAAAACCGGGGTGGGGTGGAAATAAAGATCCCTAAAAAATCATGGCTAGACAGTTTGATTCTACACACTCTAATGTAACACTCTTAGGTGAAAACATTACTGATGACCAAACATTGTTTTCAGAGCCCCCTGAAAAATACTAACATGACTGGAATTAAAACTCTGTAACAATTTATTACTTAGCGCCTAATGATTGAGATGGTTGGTTAGACATTTCCCCAGCTGAGATCCTTATTGATGTTTCTTAACCTGCAAAAGAAGACATCACCTCAAAAAAACCCAAACCAAACCAAAACTAAAAACCCAAAAGAGAAACGTGACTGTGCTGTCACGAACAGATGTAATATTAATGTGTTGAGGAATAAGTAAATTGAAAGACCACCTCCTTCATAACTGGGAGAAATGTAGAGGAAGTTCTCCCTGGGGGGAGGGAGCAGATAGTTTAGCACTTTCCAAACCCAGGAGGAAAACAATGAAGTGGGATCTGATCTCACACAGAAACTGGTGAAAAAATAAAGGAAATATAGGGAAGCTAGAGGAGTCAGTGAGAAACATAAGATTGTCTCCTATCTTCATTGTTTATTCATACAGACCATAAGTATAGACCTTCTAGACAAGGCAGGAAGTAAGACCTTAAGAAAAAGATGTGAAGTGCAGTTTATTTGACATCTAGGAAAAAGATCAGGACTGGTTTTATTGCAAAAAATGCCTGTCCCTTCTTAGTGGCCCAAGTCATTAGTGATTTGACTGTAATTAGTCATTCACAGTTTAAATTCAAAGCCTTCTATTACCAAAACAAGCCATCAAACTCCTTGGTTGGAAAAATAAAATAACTTGACTATGTGTGGCTTCACAACTAGAAACAAACCAGAAAGAAGGGGGAATAAAGGCAACAAAGTGGACTACATATTGCAGCTATTTCATTATTATTTTGGAATTGAAACAGTTGTGTTGACATATGACATATGTTAATAATTTTTACCAACAGCCCCTATTCAAATATATATACATATATGATATATAATAAATTGTAAACAGGTCCAGGTTATGCCATAGGAAAGAAATTTGAACAAAAGTGCCACAGCTCATGCACTTGGACTAGAAGTTAGGAATAGGTTGGAAAATATTTAAGATATTTTCCATTGTTAATGAAAAATTCTGTAGGTGTTTCATTGTCTGTTGAGGGTTAGTAGACATCCTTTAAATTAAACGTTGTTAGTGGAAGTTTGTCCTGAGAAGAAATGTTCCGTGTGGGATAAAATCATGGAATCATTTTTGTTGGAAAAGACCTTTAATATCATCAAGTCCAAATGTTTGTGCTCTACACCCTTCACCAGATTCTTTGGTCTTCTTTGGACATGCTCCAGCACCTCAATGTCCTTTTTCGAGTGAGGGACTCAAAACTGAACCCACATTAGAGGTGAGGCCTCACTAGTGCCCAGCACAGGAGGACAATCCCTGCTCTAGTCCTGCTGGTCACACTAGTGCTGATCCAAGCCAGGATGCTGTTGGACTTCTTGGCCACCTAGGTATACTGCTGCCTCATCTTTAGCTGCTGTTGACCAACACCCCCAGGCTTCTTTCTGCTGGGGAGCTTACAATCCACTCTACCCCAAGCCTGGAGTTCTTCAGGGGATCGCTTCTTGTCTCTTTTAGTGTTGGATGGCAGGTTTTGTGGTGAATGTCTTCTACCATTGCATTTTCCTTACTTGAAATTCAATTTTAAGACCTAGCACCTCACAACAACTCTTCCCATACTGTTTTCATTTGCTCAGGTGTTTGCTCTGATGCAGATTTGTATTTAATGTTGAGCACATCACCTGTTCTGGGATTAGACATGAATCTTAATGAGGGAATCCTATCTGTGTCTCCCTTTCTGAGATTTTCCAGAGATTTCCTTATAGTTAAGAAAGACCACAAAGGGACATTGCTGTTCCTACTTCAGACTGAACATAGCTTTCTGTTTGTGTCTAGCAGCATGTTGGTCTAACCAAAGATTCCATCTTTGCAAAATCTGGCTAGGAAGAGACCTCAGTCCTCAAACTGAGCACAAGTTTGGAACAACTATTTCAAGTGAATTTTCCAGAACTATTTAAATCAGCCTTTTTTCCCAAAAGCTCCCCCCCCCCCTTTTTTTTTTTTTTCTCCTTCTAGTCTTTTGAAGATAAACAAAAAACCCAAATCCATCAAAGTTTACACAAAATAGCATCCTCCAGCAGAAATCTTGCCAGAACAAGGAATGCAGCCTGCCAACACTAGACAGCCATTAAAACACACACAGAGGTCCCACACTGAGACATATGTTAGTAAATGCAAACAAACCATGTCAGGGAAATCATGTGCAACACACCAGAGCTCACTGACACAAATAAAGGGTAGAAACTGGTATTTCCAGATAAGCATTCATCACAAGGTAATCTCTCCCTCTCTAGACCAAGCCTCTAATCAAACCTTAAAATTATTAAGTTAAAAAATGAGAATTAACATTCATAATTCTGTTAAACACTGGGAAAAAAAAAAAAACAACAAAAAAACAGGAATAGTTTTAATGGCATGCAAGACTCTCTGCACCCTTCCTGCCTTGTGCTGGACTTTCATGTCCCCTCCATCTGGATATTTCTGTTCTTCAAATGTTCACCTGTCTTCACTGTTTCTTTTCCTATCGCTGTCTTGTATCACAGGTAACAAACTACCCTCTTTTTCTGTTGTTGTTCTTTTTTTTTCTCTAAATTCCCTTATTAACAGAACCAAATTAAACCAACACAACTGGTTCTTTACTCAAAGTTTGTTTATCTTTGTGCCAACTCCAATCGATGGCTTCAATTCTTGTTTGTTTTGGTTTGGTTTTGGTTGCCTCTTTGATCAATAGGTGCAATTGATATCAAGCAATAATTTTCTGCCTCTTTAAATTACTAAAAGACTTTATCTATTCAACCATGCCTACATTCTGGCTAGTGAGATTCTCCAGTAAAATACACTGACAATTATAATAGCCTCTTTATACTCCAGATAAAGACCTTTGTATTTTCCTATGGATTTTACAGTTATTTACTGTGGGAAGCTTCTCTTAAGTAGCTATGTTTACAGTTTTGTTTTAGTATTTCTTAGAGGAAAGTAACAAAAAGATACTTTATAATTGCAGCTATCTGAACAAACAAACTGGTTCTCTAAGACAACATCATTATGCTTAGAACTGTTCAATAAATACTGCTACTCAAAAAGCTGATCTTTATAGACAAAACCATTAGATTGAGGTCGAATAACAGGTTTAGAGAAGAGTTTCATCAAGATAAAATGTAAATCCACACTGTTAAAGACTAATCAAGCTACTGTTATGTTTGAAAAATTGATTCTTTGGAACGATTTTGTAATAGATGATTTTTTCCACCTTTATTCTAGTCTCTTTTAGGCAAGACAATAAAACATGCAGAAGTTACAATGCATAACCTTTCCCTTCCCACCCATGGTCTTCTGAAGGCTGTAAAATTTCCAAATCAAAGGAAACAGCTGAATTATCACAGCTAAAAACAAGTGAAGTAGAAACATATATATGCAGTTTGTCACAGTTTGTAATATGATGGATAGTAGGGCAATTATTTTATATACATAAAAAGAAACAGTATGCATGTGTCAAAACATTGACACAGCTTACATGTTATTCACGTACACTATGAAAATGCAGATTTTATAGCAGGCAATACAGTCTAGCATATGAAAACAAAGAGAAAAAAAATCTCTTTTCCTTAGCACATGAAACTTAATGACATTAGAATTGCTGTAAATTTTCATTGGGCATTTTAAATCCTATCCAGCTGCTACAAAAGTTACTGTAGAGACCTTCTGTAGTTGTATGGGCCTCTGAAGCCTTGAGTTTTCACATCCCATAATTTTTGGTTCTCAATTCAAAGTCTCTCAAGAAGACATGTATGTCTAGATCCACAAGATTCAGTTCAGCTGACTTTTATCATTGCTTTTTCATTTTTCCCTTTGAAATGCTGGCAATGACTGAACAAGTCAAAAGTCAACACATTCAGAAGAAAAATATACTGCAAGTGTTCTACACCAGTTGTATATGTACTCCTAGGGAATCAATAAAATAATAATAATGAAAAGCTAGATTTATATGAACTGTTCAAAACACAAAACTCAATTTTCTCAAGTAATTTTGATGAAATGTTTAAATCCTGTAAATCCCAAAACAATATTAAGTGATTTTCCACCTGAAGAAGCTCTGCTTTTGTTTCTGATTATGACAAACTAGAGATTTCTTTCTATATGTTTATTTATGTATGCATTTATATGTGTGTATATATTATGAGACAAAACAGTTTTTCAGCAGGAAGATTTCAGTTTTTCAAAGGGATGTAGTCAACCTGGTACCTACTGACAAGATGTGCAAGGAATTAGTGCCACATATCTGTTCTTCCATCTGATTTAATACCTTTTTATTTCTTTACTCATAAAGCAGCCTAGAAACACTTCTGTTCTTAAAGTGATACCACTTTTCTACCTCATTTAACATCATAGGCAAGCTGAAGATCTTTACAGAAGTCAAATACAAATAATAATGCTCTGCATAGTGATAACATTAACAAAAATCTGAAAAACTACAGCTCCTACACTCTAGAGAGAAGAAGTAGCAATTCTTTCTTTGCTTCTAGTACCTTCAACAATCAAGAACAAGACCTGGAAGGACTGAACTCTTATCTCTCTCCTGGCCATATAGAAAATCATGGCAAAAAACCCCCACTATTCTTCCTCACAGATGTTCAGTTACAGTCCATAGATGCTATGTGAGAACTAGCCACCAAAATAACAAAAGGAAAGCTTCAGGATGTGGGTCTAAAGGAGACTGAACATATGGTACCTGTGGTACCAGCACCCCACTGTCTGTCCCAAACAGAGTGAAACAGAGGAAAAGGGATTTTTTCCCCTGTTAGGCTGACAGAACTGATTTATCTGAAGTGGCCAGAGCACACTTCTAGCAATTCTGAAGTTCATATGACACTGAGGGCAGCTTTTCCTCTTTATTTTCACGTACCTACACTAGTTGTAAAGTGCTCTGTGATGCCTACAATTAGTCTATAGGTGACACAAAAGATCTGTTATTTGGTGACAGAATGTTCTCAGTAATACAAAGGACATGTTGTTCAAGTCTTACTATCAATACAAAAAGGACCAGAGACTCAGCTGGTAGTGGACAGTGCCTTTGCATGCTTCATTATGAGATCAACAAGTGCCAAAAGTGACCTTTCAACATTGAAAACAGAAGACAAGGAAAAATGCATCTACCTCCAACTTCTTTCTTTCCCCTGCAGCTGAGAAATGAACAACCACACAGATCTTCATCCCTTAGGATGCAGAAAATGGTTGAGGCATGCAGCATGTTTCAGAATGTCACAGAGTAGGAAGGTTGTCATGGCATTATCTCAGAATCATAGAATGTTGGAAGGGTTGGAAGGGACCTTGAAAGATCATCTAGTTCAACCCCCCTGCCACAGCAGGATTCCCTACACCAGGTCACACAGAAGCGCGTCCAGAAGGGGTTTTGGATATCTCCAGAGAAGGAGACTCCCCAACCTCTCTGGGCAGTCTGGGACAGGGTTCTGGCACCTCAACTGGGAAAAAAAAATAAAATTTGTATTTATACAGAACCTCCTATGCTTCAGCTTGGAGGCATTGCCTCTTGTCCTGTCACTGGGGTTCACTGAGAAGAGCCTGACCCCATCCTCCCGACACACACCCTTCACATACTTAAAAGCTTAGATGAGGTCACCCCTTAGTCTCCTCTCCTCCAAGCTAAAGAGACCCAGCTCCCTCAGCCTTTCCTCATAAGGAAGATGTTCCAGCCCCTTCAGCATCTCAGTAGCTCTGGGCTGGACTCTCTCAAGCAGTTCCCTATCCTTCACCTGAGGGGCCCAGAACTGGACACAATATTCCAGATGTGGCCTCCCCAGGGTAGAGTCAAGGGGGAGAAGAACCTCTCCTGATCTACTGAATACACCCCTTCTAATCCACTCCAGAATCCCATTTGATATTCCTGCCCACAAGAGCACACTGCTGGCTCATTCTCATCCATCTATTCACTAGGACCCCCAGGTCCCTTTCTCCTTCCCTGCTCTCCAACAGCTCAGTCCCCAACCTATCCTGATCCATGGCGTTGGTCTTTCCCAGATGCAAGACTCGATACTTGCCCTTGTTGAATTTCATTCAATTTCTCCCTGCCCAACTCTCCAGCATGGGATTATTGGAATTTTTGGTACTTAATTCTGCTAAAAGCTGGTATGTGATGCAATGATCCTGTTCACTACTACCAGGTTTGAAGGAGGTGAATATTTTCTGATAAAAGTAACTGAGTTTTGGGTAATCGATATTTTGTCATAGTTGTTCGCTTTCCTTGTGCCTGAAGAAACAAAGTCTAAACAAAACATCTCAGTGATTTTCTTTCTGATACCTCAGTTGCAATACAAGTGGTAAATATATGATGGAGATCCTCTAAGACAGATACATACATATACCTTTTCCAAGAAAGTCATTTATGACAGATTCCTGAGTAGAAATTGTGTCAGAGAAGGTCTTGGTCAAGGCTTTATAATGACAAAAAGTATGATTACTGGATTACTAAAAATCAAGCACTACTCCAAATATGACAACCTTTTATCAGAAGAAATTGATTCCATTTTGTCTCCAGAAGCAGCAAAAAATGCATTTTTATAGAAGAAGTCTTTATATTAAATTGCAATCATTCCATTTGTTTGAATTTTTCAGTTTAGATAACACTACTCTCTGTAGTGCAGTTACCACTTAGGTAGAGTAGTAAATATTATACAAGGGAAGTGGAGGATAGACTGAACTGCATAAAGCAGAAATGAAGTTTTTTATGTATCTGGCATGGCTGCAGATCTCTCTCTGCTCTTGTTCTGTCAGACTAAGTCCTTGGATTTCCCTTGATAGCACAGATACAGATTTTATGAGTACGATGAACAGGGGTAAGGGTATGAAGGTGTGAGAACTATGCAGGATTCCAGCAGGAGCAAGTGGATGCACACCTAGAATCTGAGGTGTATTTGTACACTTGATTGGCAAATATTATGTGCTGAATTACCCCAAGCTTTAAAAAGATAAAATTAAGAAAATATATTTTTTTTTAAATAGTACTCTTTAATAGAAGTAGGGTGGAAAAGACATTTATTTCTCACTTGAAAGGCATGAAGTAGCAATTGTGTTTGAAGGCTTATGAAGTCAGGATTCGTTTTCCCTTTCAAAAACAGAAGGCAGAAAGTGGTTATTTTGTCTTCAGATGTGATCAGATGCAAACCCAGCAGTGATACCTCAGTGATACATCAAGGATAAAAAAAAGCTGCCTGTGACTTCAGAAATAACTTCAGAGTATAAGGTTGGACTTGGTTTGTCTGAAATAGGAGAATTTGAAAATTGTAGTGTAGTTAAACACCTCTTTTTGCCTTGACAGCACAATAATGGCTCTTTAAAGAGCTACTTTATAGTGTTAAATTAAGCTGTATGTCTGCAAGGAAGACATGGCTCTACAGAGTTGGATGCCAAGAGCATCCATCCCTTTTAAAGCAATAGGCAATTTCCCAGTTATGCTCTCTTTACACTCATCGAGTGTCACACATGGTTGATGAAGTAAGCCACAGATTTCCTTGTCTTAGTGTTAAGAGAAGGGCTGAACTCCTCAACAGCATCTTGTGACTGACACAGGTG
Organism: Galbula dea; assembly: GCA_013399015.1. Classification (NCBI taxonomy): domain Eukaryota; kingdom Metazoa; phylum Chordata; class Aves; order Piciformes; family Galbulidae; genus Galbula; species Galbula dea. Next base: position 431,027 of record VWZX01000464.1, read on the forward strand.
GGATGACAATTCGGCTGGTGAAGAAGCATGGGGAGGAATATCCAATGAGGGGATAAAAAATAATAAAATAAAAAGAGTTGGGAAAGCTGCAGGAAGAAGTGTGTAAAAGGTTCAATTTTGCATTCAAACTTCAGAATGTTTGTCAAAATATAATCTCAGGTTTTTGTCCTTCTGTGATAAATTAATGCATATCAGATCTTCGAGATAGCACAGCCTATTTCTAATGCAATCTTACACTAGTTAATAATGCAGGCAGAGGTTACAGTGCAGTAGGCACCTAATTTCCAGAGTCATCTGTGGTCTGTATGATTTTAACAGTTTGAAGAAATTAGCTATATCAATTAATTCTCACAGTCTTATGTTCTGCAAATTTTTATGGTGTCTGAAGTCAGCAATGTGAACAAACCATGTTTCCATAATTTGTTTCCTAAAATTGTAGTGGAAGTTGGTGGACACTTATAAGCTTTTTTATATATTAAATAGTGAAATTCTGTTTTCTAGGAAAAGACCTTTCTAGGAAAGCACCATTTATTTCCCTAAACTCCACATCTAAACATTATGCTTTTCACCATTTGAGATTATATGCCCTGGAATTTAAGGAGTACACGCTGGTTTGCAGCAGAAAAGTACAAAACTTCTAAGGTTAATATTGTTTGGGATATAAGGTTTTTGGAATAGCCACTTAGTTTATTTGTGGGCATGAATGGTCAATGCAGAAAACATCAGAGGGTGTAGTTCACATCAGCTTTGGGAGAACATGACTATGATGATGGCCACACCCCTGAGTGGGACAAGGTTCACTAATCTTTGAGACAAGAGAAAGGATACTTGTCATCTGATAGGCAGCATCACAGAAGCTTAACAGTCCATATGACCATAGCCATGGCCATGTGTCTGATCCCCCAGTTAAATGAAGTAACCTTCCCTAAACTTCTGTGCCATGCAGTCATTGAACACCTTCTCCACTCTAACAGCTTGATGACTGCAAAATACATTAACATTTCTCATGCCACGTTATTTCTTTTAGAAGTAGTTATTGAAGCATATCAGCCAAGATGGCAGCAAGTATCCACCACAGGAAAAAGAATAATCATTTAACATTATTTCATAACATATAATCAGAAATAGCTGCTTGTTCAATTCAAGGTAACTTGGTTTTATATGGATCATAAAGCCCACCAGAGTCATTGAGACTGGAACGATCTGATAGCTGTCAGAGCATCTCTTGTGTTACCTGGAGTCTCAAACAATGGAACCTAAAAATAAGAATGTAACATCTAATATGGTGAAGGAAGACTAATTCTGGGAGAGTACTTTGAGCAATTGTAGTGGAATGAGCTTGTTGCTGCAACAATTACAACTCAGAAGGCATATATTTAATGATTTTCTTTTAGGAAATAGCTCCAATACATCTGGTGCAAGCACTTATGCACTTATGAGGGAGACTTTACCTAAAGCCACTGGTCCACTTGGGAAGGACAGAACTGCTGAGGACAGTAAGACAAGAGGACGACTGTTCAGTGCAAAGTTTGTAGATTTGAAGGGAAAAAATAAAAAGTCTTCTCAGTCTTCATCATGAAAACCAAAGCATAACAAAGTATAAAACTTTAAACAGATAAATGGGCTGCAACTCATCTTGTTAAGAAGTCTAAGCAAGACAAAATGATCTGGACTCACCGCACACTCACATTGACATCCCATTACCCAGTGCAGCCCACAGAAATGTCCAGAATTGTGGCATAGTAGGGCATGGACCCTGGTTGCTGATGGCAATCAGAATCATTTTATTATTCCATAAGTTAGAATTCAAACTTTTACAGAAAGAATAATGACCAATTACCTTGATACAGAAAGGGTACTGACGAATCAGTAAGTAACACCTTCATACACAAAGTATACTGATGAATTAGTGAGTGACACTTTCATATACAAAGGCTACTGACCAATTAACAAGTAACACTTAATAGATAAAAACAACTACCATAAATGTGTTAAAAACAGTGCACTTCAAAGGCATGTGAATGTGATAAGACTGACTCTGTGATCTGTGGAGAGGATAGCATGCTAAGACTGTGTAGGGAGTCAAGGCCACTGTGTGCAGCTGCAAGGCTCCTGCTAGTTGACTCCCACTCTCTCTCTCAGGCTATCTAACTTCTTTCTTGTAAGAAACTGACCTCTGCTTTGTCTAGTTTCTCTCCTGCAGGAGCCTGGCCTGTGAGGTCTGCAATGACATAACACACTGTTATGGTTTGGGTAAAAATGTCCTGGTTTGGGTTAAAAATGTTCTGGTTTGGGTTAGAACAGAATTAATTCTGTTCAGTGACTTTATTTTCTAAAAGGTATTCCATCCCATATACATCATAGTCAGTATCAGCTTTCCCCACCTCACTTTGCCAGGGATACCTGCTAAACTGAGCTGCCTCTTTAAGAAACCTGAAATTCCTGAATCTTAAGTAGGGACCTTGGGTGGGGGGCTGGGATTTAGAGTGTGCTGGGATTCTGTGCTGCAGCAGGGAACTTGGTGGGTTTGCTGTGCTAGCTGGGGAACACGTGAAGCTGTTGTGGGCTCATGCTGGGAGCTGCACACATGAGCTGATACAGAGACTGGGAGCTGGCACTGGGATGGTTCGGTATTTGGG
>VWZX01000464.1:435355-450582 GCA_013399015.1 Galbula dea
AAAATGTTCTGGTTTGGGTTAGAACAGAATTAATTCTGTTCAGTGACTTTATTTTCTAAAAGGTATTCCATCCCATATACATCATAGTCAGTATCAGCTTTCCCCACCTCACTTTGCCAGGGATACCTGCTAAACTGAGCTGCCTCTTTAAGAAACCTGAAATTCCTGAATCTTAAGTAGGGACCTTGGGTNCGACACAGACAGAATCAGGCAGCTTATAAACCAGCCATAGGAAAGAAGCACAGAGTGCTTTTCATTGGAGAATAAAGTTATCCTGGCTTGGAAGAAGCTTCAAGGTCAGTACATTAAATCATGTCTCAGCAACTTCCACTACTCAAAGGAAAACAAAATATGTGGTCCCAACTTAAAATCCTAAAAGAAGAGGAGATTTAAGCTCAAAGAGCTTAAAGACTAGTTTATAAGTAACACAGGATACAGAAAGGAGAGACTGGTAGAGGAGGTAAGATTTGCAGGACCTGCATATATTGGACATAGACTTTCTCACATACCCATAATTTTTCTTAGTGTAATTAGAAACATCACAGGTATCATGCCTTAACAATACCCATTGGAAGAACATTCCAGAATGTAATTTGAGTCTGTGGTTTTCTTTTTCTCTTTTTAAATACACAGCCAATATTAATCTCCCTAACTTTAATTTCATCCTGTTATGCCTGATTATATTATGTGCTATTGCATTATGTGTTACATTCTGCAAAATTTTTAAAAAGCCAGGCTTCATGTACAATTTTCATTATTCTGACCTACCTCTGTAGCTGTGGCTACTCCCTAGAAAAATTGCTATGTAAATTAAGTTTAATTTATTTTACGTAGATGAATATAATGAAAATTATATTTGTCGGCAAAGAAATGGCAAAAAGTTTTATACTGTCAAGAAAAAAAATAGTTCCAACATTCTCAATTATTTTGTGATTACTAGTATTTCATTTTCTTTTAAAAACCTCCCCATCATTATGTCATGATTTAAGACTTTTTATGAATTAAATATATATTTCCGGACAATTACTAGGTTCATTGTTAATCTAAGCCCATCAGCGAGCATGTCTTTTATCATACTCATTCCAGAGACCAGATTCAATAATGAAAGGCATTGCATGGTTGAACAGTTAGCAAACAGGGTACATTCAGCACAATCATTTAAACAGTGAATATTCTTTTTGCACTGGAGGAAGAAAGCTGGAATAGACAACTCACTAAATACCAGGTTCAGCTGACCTCTTGGGTTGTTAAATCAGTAATAACCAGAGTAGTTTTGGGAACAGCAGTCACATTTGAGATATTTTGGTGATGGACAAACAGGTGCAACGTCAGACTGAAAATTATTTTACATGCTTTTAGGAGTAGTATAGTATTTAGGAGTCTCTCTGTTTTTCCACTTGGCTTGCTTGCAAAAAAAAGGATGGGGGAAATCAATATACTTCAGTAGTAGAAGAGATATACATAGAAGCATTAACTTTCTCGAGGTCTTACAAAGCCACAGTCATACTTTATTCCAAAGCATGTAATACCTTAAGCCTTTTCTGGCACCAAACAAAAGTTGGGGGTTTTGTGATAATTGAGGGCATTTATGTATTATACAAAAAGTAACACTACTGCTGACTTAAGAAACTATGTTTGTAGATTAATTTTGTGTTATGCTTCAGCTCCCCCACAAACTAAAGAATAACCTACCCATTTTTTTACAGTAAAAAAAAAAGTGTCCAAACTAGTCTGAAGTCACATTGTAAAACTTTATGTCTCCTACTACACAAGCTTGCTAATACAGACCAGACTTTCAGCCAACAGTTAATCCCTACAGATGTAGATACAATTTTTGCACTCTTTTTGGGGGATAAAAAACACTTAAAGATAGTCTCTTGCCCTTAATCTAAACTGGTTTAATCCAGATTATTTATAATCCAAATTATTACCCTCATCCAAATTATTCCTCATCAATGATAGCCGCTACATTTTACTATACTATTCACGCCATTAGCCTTTTAAAACATCGATGTGAAAGAAGTCTTAAACTATATCCTTTGAATAAGTAGATTGGAAGAGTGTTTTCACCATTGTTTGCTTCTTGTTATGCTTTGGTCATTGCACAGAAACACAAAGTGACTTCCTAGAGGGTGAGCATGAAGAGCAGTCTCAGCCCGTTTGCCAATACCACATTATCAGGTTTGCTAGTGCTTGCTCATTCCTCTGCAGCTCTTAGCCATTGCCCAGCTTTCCTTATTTACACAGTTTTTATTATTTTCTCCCTTCAGATAAAAAAAAAAAAAAAAAATTAAATTTACACTATATAACCCCTTCTAAATTACCACTTATTATACTGCAATCACAATTTTAAGTCCATTCATTTATATATTAAGCACAACAAAAGCAAGATAAAGAATAGAAATGAAACTTAACCAAGAACAAGATCATAGATGATATAATTTTGATTAATTTTCTTTTTTTGTAATTCCACAGCCCTATGTACTTAATTTATCTTAAAAGTGATATCAATTTCAAGTCAACTTCACTCTACAAGTAATATACAACAGCCATGAGTGAAACAGGAGACTGGAAAATGTGTAATCCTCATGTGAAATAGAAAGACAATGGTAATGGGAAGAGAAGCAGACAGCACATCTGTCATATGACCAGATGTGGCCACTCCAACCATATTCCTGTTGGGTGGATGTAAAACAGGTCTTGACCAGGCACAATGAAGTACATGATCATAGCTCCCTCCCAAGCTAACACTCCTTCTCTGAAGCCTGGGGAACTCCGGAAGATGAGTTTTAGTGGAGACATGCCCCAAGCTGAGATGCCCAACGTTGTGAGCAATCCACAAAGACAATCAAAGAGAGAGGATTTGTCTCCTGAGTTTTGATCCTGTGTCCTACTTAGAGATCCATATTTTACCAGCTTTCCCAAATGTCAGTCTTTCTGGATTTAGGAGGAAAACAAGAGAAACATTTCAAAGTAAAAACTCAAAAGAAAAAGAGAGAACATCAGTATGACTAACTAGAAACATTTATATAAAATAAAGTATTTGAAGCAGAGTCCTAAGACTGTAATGTGTAGTTAAAAGGCATCTTGTTTCCTTTGAACAGATCTCTGGGCTGGCAAGTTGCCTAGAAAGTCTTTGAAAACAGAGCTGTCATGGACAAAAGGTCATGCAAGAAAAGAGGACCAGTAAAACCACTTAGTCTGATCTGCTCATAGTCCACTCAAGGACATGTTCTTATAAATAACAGCAAAGGGTTGTATACTTAGCACAAGCTGTGGCTTGCTCATCAAGATAACGACAGATTGCTTTTAAACTTGCCCACCACTGGATTGAGATGAATTGCCTGTTTGGCTTCTTACTCAGCAGTACTCTGTTTGGTTGAGTTCTATTTTTTTTTGTCTTTGGTTTATCACACTGCATACTTTTCACAGCCATAAGAGAGATTAGTGTTCTTTGGCAAATGGAAATTGTTAATACACATCCATCAACAGAGAGCAGAATGAGCAGAGATAAACATTACACAGAGCATATTTCATTTTTCATCAGATTCAGAAGGAAAATTGTCCGTTTTTCGTTCACTCAATGGACTAAAAATATCCTGCATTTGCAACTCTTCCTACTTGTGTATCAACACAATTCATAAGTCTTAATTCATTAGACTAATGTGTTTATAAGGCAGTTGAAATGTCAAAGCACTGCTGGATTTAGTATAAACTTAAATTCCATTACCTGGCAGGCATTAATTGCTTATGGAGCGTAGGGATTCTTCCCAAGGGTCTTATATGTTTCCTTTTGTCATTTTGCTAACTATTCTGTCTAGACGAACTTAAAGCCCTTAATCCACCATAGGGATCAATAAACTGCACAATAATTCAGTCCTAATAATTAGCTTTCACTTAAACACAAATGGTCATTTCATTGTGAACTGCAGTACAAAATGATAATGAAATAATTAAAAAGACAGATGAAAGAGTGACTTAATAGGAAAGAGGCCTTACTGTTCAATTAGAGGCATTACCATTCAACCTTTTTATTACTGCCACAACCTTTCAATTTTTAAAAAAATAATACTTCAAGCTATGCTCATTTAACACATGACAGTATCACTATTACATGCATAGTCTTATGATATGAGCCTCGCACTACAAGACTGATGCAAACCAGTTGTCTTGCTGAAGCCGTTAAAAAGATGAGCATTTGCTGCTGAGGTCTATAAACTGTATATAAATCACAGCACTGCACTTGCCCAAACATGAAAGCTTCTTTTTTAGAAGGCCTTTCTCCCCAAACCAAGACTATGAAGAGCATTGTGCAGCCCTTTGCAATGGCATTAACATGTTACTCCTCTAGAGAACTGTATTAAGATATATTTAAAAGTAAATTCTATGGCTTTCCAGTCTTTTTATTTTTTTTTAATATCATTTTCCTGATATATCACAGAATGTTAAATTCCCCATATTTGCTGAGACAGCAATTTAGTTATAATAAGTCCAAAAAGGTACAAAACTTCATTAACCTTTTAATACAGCCTCACAGATGTAGGATGATAGATATATTTGAAACCTCATGATCAAAGCAATGGCCTAATAGCAAAATCTTTCACTTTACCTTTGCCATGTCCTGCTTTCATTTTAATTTCTGCTATATCTTAATACGTTGACGTAACCAGAGTTTTATGCAATCTCACAGGCAGCTGGAGAATCCATAAGCAATTTCTGTAAAAGTCAAGTTTCCACAAATGCTGGTGCAGTCTTTTCTTTGCTTGGCCATAGGTTTGCTCTTCATTAATGGACATATTCCCATTTCTGTTACTCCTGAGCCCAAAATCACAGCATATTCACCTTTTTCATATAATGATCCAACATTTGATGAAATACAGTGGCAGCACAAAAAGCAGTGTGTTCTTGTTATTTTAAGTACATGACATTTTATCTCTTAATAAAAAGTCACAAGCCATTGCTAAATAAGAGGGGAAAAAAAATGTTTTTATATTGGAGACCTGGGACTCCACTACACACAAGCTGAGCTGCAGAACTTCAGGTGTGAAAATTTTGGATTAACAAAGCTCTCTGAGGAAGGTGTTGCTCTATTTGAGGTAAGGAATGAAAATAAAGGGGAAAAAAATGAATAGCAAAAGAGAAAAAACTATGAGAAAAACAGAAAAGTTAAAGTTTAGTGCTAGAACTGGTAAACTGATGACTAACAAATGAAACTGATAATTATCTCAGTAACTAGTAGATGTTCTATTGCAAATTACTAATGTGATCTGTACCAAGCTGAAAGATTACTTATGCTACTTGTTTAGATGCTGCTAACCCCAACCCCAGGTTTAAAGCACTATGAAGTAATTAAAATTCAACTGTCTCTGGAGAAGAATTGGGAACATATACAGCACAGCTTTTCTCAGATGTCAAAGCTAGTTTCTGAACCTATAATATGTATGTTTTGATCAGTCTTTCCTTAGGCACAGAATATGATTTCTAGGTTGAAAAAATGACCAGCATTCCCATGTCTGGTGTGTTTTCCACTAACACCCCAAACTTTCTGACCTGTAGATACAGACAGCAGACAGCTGCTGTAAAAAAAGAATACCTGAATTCAAGTGAATTCTAGTGCTGCTTGGTTCAGACAAGGGCCATGAACTTTCATCTTCCATATACCATCATTAGAATGCAAGAGAAGTTTATTTTGTTTTAGCTGAAGAAAGCCCTGTCTGGATTTAACCTTTGAAATATCAAACCACTGTTCTCCAAAAGAGTTCAAAGTTGGTGTTATCTCTTTTGCAAAAGGTGAGCTAAATGGAATGAAAAGCATGTGTTATGAGGAAGACTCCAGGTACACTGCAATAGGAAAAAGCTAGTTCTGTGATGTCTTGCTCACTATTTTTGCAGCTTAAAGATTGTAGAGAATGAAAGCTCATGAAATCATCATTTAAAGAAATTTCCTCTAAATCCACCTTCCAGCCTTTTTGTTTAGAACAGTAACACATCACCAGAAACAATCTTCACCACCCCTAGTCCCAGCTCTACCAAGGATGCAGGTGGCCAGTATATCACCAGAGACACAGATCTGGAGCCTGCACACCAGAATGCAACACTCTTCACACAACTTACTGCACTGCCAGTTAGTGACATTTAATAGGATTGAATAAACAAAGGAACCTAATTTGCCATGGCCAGGGAAAGAGCAAAGGGAAACTGTGCTAACAGGTCATTCTTTCTCTTCTTGTAAGTCCTACACCTCCCTGCTCCTCAGCTCTCAGGCATCCTCCTTCAAAGTCGTCAGTTGAATTTAATATTTTACTTGCTCCCAGAAAAGTGATTGCCATCAATAATAAATGATAGAAGCATCAAAATTCTTAAATAAATAAAAAAATCCCCAAATAACAACAACAAACCAATAAACCAAACAGAAAAATACCAACAAACATGGCATTCATTGTCATTTAAAACAAGATAAGATGAAACTTCTAATTCAAGACATACCTTGAAGCCAATGTTGTTGCTTTTGGTGCAAGTTGTCCAAAATTTGCTTAGTAGTTTAGCTGATAATTTCTTTTTAGGAAGAGATAATGTAGAGAAAATCAGAGTTAGACACCATGCTTCAATTCAGCAAAGTTCAAGAATGTTTTTAAAGTTAGAAATGCACTTTTCCAAGATTCCAGAGGAAGCCTGTGTCTAAAAAGTTCTTAGTGTGGAGAGAGAAACACAAACCTGTTAAGTAAATTAAAGTTCATCGTAAATTTAAGCAAAGAGCTACCAGAAATAGCAGTCACCTCTTCAGACATTAAACTGAGGTAAGTATTTTCAATGAAAAATTTTACTTCAGTATGGCAAGGTTTGTAAGAAGAGGTGATACTCCTTGTTGGGCAGAATGATATTGTTAGGAGTGGAGCAGAAAGAGAACAAACATTCCAATATATTCATTTTCCAACTGTATCATCTGAGAAGGTAAGACTGACAGTTAAGTAGATCAGTCCTTTCTAAAAACCTTCCCCCTCTGTCCTCCAGAGACTGTCACAGCTACAAAAGTGGGTTTATGATTTTTTTTTTTCTTTCAGTAAAATCTAGCAGTGTTCATTTTATCACACTCTTACCATTTACATAGCACAGGCACGGAGTGGCACAATGTAAAGAGCAGTGTTGGTTACAGGCTGTTAAGTGAAGTTGTTACTAGAACATTAATATAAAGCAAGAGATACAAACATTAAGAATATTATTCTCTATATTACTGTTACTTTACTATCTTTAATGATTTTGGAGTACATTTTGTGGCACATGCAAATACCACAGTACTATGATAAACATTCAGAAATAGACCACTGAGAAGTCTGAAACTGTACACGATTAGGCAAAAACTGTAGTCTCAGCTTCGAATTTAACCATGCTGAATGCACTCTGTTGTATGCTGTCAGCTTGGTACCTCCTGAGGTTTCAACAGGCAACATCTAATAACATGAGGTGCTGTACCTCACTGGCCTCAGATAGTTATCAATAGGCAATAAATGCCAAGGACCTGCTCCTGCTGTTTGATGGAAAAGGTAATCAAGGGTTAATGAGGGCCAAGAATCACATTAAAGTAGTCCATTTCTTGCTAGACTACTGAAGGTTAAAAATGGAAAATTTAACTCTACCACTAGAAATGTTAAAGGTACAGTGTATTTCCAAGATCACCATCATTCACAACTTTCTGCTGCCTCCACGATGTGTTATGCAAGAAAAGCAATAACCTTGGCACAGCTTCTTCTGATTGAGATGCTTCATGTGAAAACTGAGATAATTGTGTAAGTATGGAACTTTTGTGCTCTTCACTTACAAAAAGCACGTTCCTTGTCTGAACCTGACAGCTCTTCTAACAGATTTTACCTGCCATAGGTACAGATCTTAATGAGAAAATCCTTGCTATGGCAAACAGTGTAGTGAGGAATCTATCTATGTCCTTGGTGGTTTATCTGCTAGGCTTATGTGTTTAAATGGACAATAATTTTTAAAAGGTCATTCAGACAATTCAAGGTCATATAAAACAACAGAATCTATCCCATAGTGTGTAAGAACTCATCAGATTTGAGGTAACACATTAGAGAAAAAGAACAGAGAATAAAGAGTTTGAAATACAATTTAATTAGATAAAAGGGTTCATGTTGTCTGAAAGTAGACTTGGAAAGAAAGATATTATAACCCCCATAATATAGCAGGAAAACCAATGTACACAGAAATAATGAAAACTGGAAAATCAGAAGTATGCAGAATTATCCTTAAGTCCCAACCCAGAATTTTAAACATTGCAATGTCTATCCAGTGGTTCAAAAGCATTAAGGCCAGGCTGGATGGGGCAACCTGATCTAGTGGATGGTGTCCCTGCTGGGCAGGGGGGTTGGCACTAGATGATCTTTGAGGTCCCTTCCAATTCTGACAATGCTATGATTCTATGATTCTATTATAAATCTCCCCTCTACCATCTGAAAGCTCTAAAATCACAATGTTTATGGAAGCAATCTCAGTTTCACAAGCCATTTGTTAGAACTTTAACTGGTTAATATGCAACTTGCTCCACGGCAAGTTTCCCAAAACAGGAAGACAAGTGTATGTCTGGAACTATTTTAAATAAGAAAAACTATATGTACAGTAGGACTATATTTACATAGAAGTGCTATATTTACATAGAAGCACTATATTTATCTACCTCATGTCTGTGCTGTAAGTCACAACAGACGTTCTCGTCTCACACATAAAATATTCCTTAAAGCAATGGTTTGTAACCATTGTTAGTATTTTAAAATACAAGAATTTTCCTGTGTTGCTGTACATCTGTCTTGACCAAAAGAGAGAATTTGACTGCTAGTGGGATTGATACTTTACTTTCTAGATATAGTTACTTTCCACTGCTTTCTGACAAGAACAGTAAAATTTGAGCTATACACAACAATTCCAAACCCAAGCTCCTTCCTCCCTCTTGCCACGGAAATATCTATTTCTTTCCAGATTTATCCATCCAAGGTATCAAAAATAAATTATGTAACTGAAAATTTGTGTAAGGATTTTGGTTTTTTTTCAGTTCTGCATAGACTTTGATGAAATGAATCAGAGCTTAACAATGAAGAGACCAGATAAAAAGAAGACGATGGAAACAGGTTGCATATATTTGTTCCAAAAGTGTACTTACAAATGGATAAGCATTGCCATTGAACTTTTCCATTTTAGTCCAAGGACTATTTGAAGGCATTTTGCATTTCTCTGTCAGATCATGTTTGACTTTATGCCATTTATATATCTGAATGCAAAATGTTATCCTAAAGTCATCGAAGAGGTAATGGGTATTTCCAGCTTTTACACTACAGCAAGGAGATGCGGGAGCTCTAACAATCCTAGTCATTGACATTTACAACTATGGGTTTTGTTTTTAATACAGGGCAGTGAGCAATGTACTTAAGGCATCAGAAAATGGTTTATAGCACACACTAAAGGTGAATCACTTTCTTACTAGATTTATTAGCTAGAAGAGCTGCAATCTCAAGAGGAAATTTAGCCAGTTTTAACCCAAGTAGTGCTGTCTCTTATTTCCTTTGAAATTCTCAGCAGAACTCAGGCATCTAAAATGTCCTATTCAGGGATGTTGCTTTTGTCCCCAGGTGATTTCTGCCACCTTGGGTAATGGCAGAGTACTCATTAACAAACTAATTGATTTTTATTAATTATCTGTAGTGTAATCTATTTTCACTGATTTTTCCCCTAGTATCTAAGCTTATTAACTGCATATACACAGTCAGTGTATAATTAGACCTGAAGTGAAAGTGGACTCAATAACATTCATTGATTTTAAAATCAAATACATACATACATATATATATATATGAATAAATAAAACCCTAACTTTTAAAGTATTCTTTCCAAAATGAAAATGATAAGAAACTATAACAAAATTTAAGACTGAAAAGAATAGGATTATTTGAGAATCCTTTTGCATGAGCTGACCTATTAATGTGTAATTCCCACTGCCACATTTAATGCACACGTTTTAAATAAAACCATAGAATCACACAACAGCCCAGGTTGGAAGGGACCTTAAAGATCATCTAGTTCCAACAGCCCTGCCGTGGACCAGATTGCCCAGGGCCACATCCAGCCTGGCCTTAAACACTGCCAGGGATGGGGCGACACAATCTCTCTGGGCAACCTGTTCCAGTGCCTCACCACCCCCTGGGTAAAGAACCTCCTTCTAATCTCCAGCCTAAATTTCCCCTTCTTCAGCTTATATCCATTCCCCTGTGTCCTGTTACAATCTGACCAGCTGAAATGTCTCTCCCCTTCTATCTTGTAATCCCCCTTTAGATACTAAAAGGCTGCTAGAAGGTGTCCTCAAAGTCTTCTCTTTTCCAGGCTGAACAGCCCCAACTCCTTCAGCCTTTCCTTGTAAGGGAGGTGTTCCAGCCCTCTGATCATCTTTTGTGGCCTCCTCTGGACCCACTCCAACAAATCCACATTCTTTCTATGTTGAGAACCCCAGAACTGGACACAGTACTCCAGGTTGGGTCTCATGAGGGCAGAATAGACAGGTAGAATGGTGTCCCTTGACATGCTGGTCATGCTTTTCCTCATGCAGTCCAAGATATAGTTGGCCTTTTGGGCTGTGAGTATACATTGCTGGCTCATCTCCAGCTTTTCATCTATCATGACCTGCAAGTCCTTCTCTGCATAGCTGCTTTCAAAAAGTTCCTCTCCCATTCTGTACATAAATCTTGGATTGACCCTACCCAGATGCGGGACCTTACACTTGGACTTATTAAACCGTATTAAACTGGTTCCAAGACAGAGTCTTGAGGGACAACACTTGTCACTGGTCTCCACTCAGACAAAGAGCCATTGACTGCGAATCTCTGGTTGTGTTCATCCAGTCGATTTCTTATCCACGAGGTCATCCACCCATCAAATCCATGTCTCTCCAATTTTGAGATAAGGATGTCATGAGAAACTGTGTCGAAGACCTTACTAAAGTCCAGGTAGATGACATTGGTTGGTCTTCTCTCATCAGTTGTTGCAGTCACTCCATTGTAGAAGGCCATCAGATTGGTCAGGCACAATTTACCCTTAGTGAATCCATGCCGGCTTCTTAGAGTCACCGCCTTGTCTTGCATGTGCCTTAACATCACTTCCATGACAATGAGCTCCATGATCTTCCCAGGCACAGAGGTGAGGCTCAACAACCTATAGTTCACTGGGTCTTCCTTTTTACCCTTTTTAAATATAGGGGTGATGTTACCCTTCCTTCAGTCACTGGGGACTTCACCTGACATCTATGACTTGCCAAATATGATGGAGAGTGGTCATGCAACTCCAACAGCCAATTCCCTCAGGACCCTAGGGTATATACAATCAGGGCCCACAGACTTGTTCTGATTGAGTTTTAGTAGGTGATCCAGAACTCCCTCTTCACTTACAGTGGGAGGTCCTTCACTCCCTTAACACTCACCTGGGGCTGCCAAATCTTTGACTGTGCAGGAAGCTTGGCTGCCAGTAAAGACCGAAACAAAGAACTCATTGAGTAGCTCAGCCTTCTCCGTATCCATTCTGACTAATTTTCCTTCCTTGTTCATCAGAGGGGGAACACTCACCCTGACTTTCCTTTTCTGGTTAATATATTTATAGAACCCTTTTGTATTGTTTTTTGCATCACTTGCCAAGTTCAGCTCCATCTGTGCCTTGGCCTTCCTTATCCCATTCCTGCACTTCCTAACCATTTCCCTATTCTCTCCCCAGGCCAACTGTCCCTGAGTCCACTGCCTGTGCATTTCCTTCTTGCACCACAGCTTGAGAAGCAGGTCCTTGCTCAGCCGCACCGGTCTCCTTCTTGCTCTGCTTGATTTCTTGCACAGAGGAATGGAAAGCTCTTGAGCCCTAAGAAGAGTGTGCTTAAAGAACTGCCAGCTCTGATGGGTTCCCATATCCCTAAGGACAGTTTCCCAGGGGACCATGATGAATGGTACAGAGTAAAAGATGTTACCAATATTATAATGAAATACAACTGCCAATATTTTTGTTGCATTTTAGGATTTTCTTTTGAAGGTATGTAATATATAATTTATTTATTAGCTATTAAATGTTTTTAAAATACAGCAAAAACGTAAAACATCTGAACTGTTTTCTTACAAGGAAATGGTCAACACCATCTGCACAAATCAGGATAGATATTTTGGAATAACTATCTGACCTTTATGAAATTAATTTCAGTAAACCCAGCACAGTTTTATTAATTCTCATAAAAGGAAAAAGCCATTCATCTAGGCTATCTTTCATATAATGCCTAATAAAAGGCAGTGACAGAGGCCAAATAATTCCACATTTCAGCTGATTCCTCTTGGCTATTTGGCCACCAGCCTTTAACTGTGGGAAAGAAAAAAAAATCAAACCAGAAATAATAAAACCTCAGGTTGTTGCAGGCTCCCTTCCTTATTCATCCACTAAAAAGTCACTCATTAGGAAGA
This sequence comes from Galbula dea, assembly GCA_013399015.1. Classification (NCBI taxonomy): domain Eukaryota; kingdom Metazoa; phylum Chordata; class Aves; order Piciformes; family Galbulidae; genus Galbula; species Galbula dea. The sequence continues at coordinate 447,835 of VWZX01000464.1, forward strand.
GGAATTAAGTCTTAGTGGCATTGACTGACACGTATGTTTGTTGAGAATTACGCACGAGTTTAGGAAGTTCTTGACAGTAAATAAGATGATCATCAACCCTTTCAATGTCCTGTAAGGTCTTGCCCACACTACAACAGTATAGCTCCCTGTAATTATTCCAAACAACTAATTCTGGCTACTATTAGATTCACATGCTCCCCATGTGAGTTCATGCTGTGTTTGGACATTTTAGTTATTTAACTAGATCTCTCAAAGCTACTATAATCTCTTAATATTCGTTAGTTGTATATATTCAGTTTTCATATTTGACTTTTCAGAATGCACAGACATCACATAACACAGTTTTTGTTGTTTGATTCAAAGAAAAGGAGCAAAGGTCTGACAGAACACAGACAGAAATTTTATTTCAGTTTATATGCATGTCCACAAAAATGAACCTCAAAAGCAGTAATACACCAATAAACACTGTTAAATTAAGCACAAAGAAAAAACATAGCAGTGTTCTCAATATTTGAATGATTATTTATATAAAATTACCCCCAAACCTAAAAATCACTATCCACTGTCAAGGGTCAAGGCCGGGTCGACCACCAACCTAATGGCAGATGTTACTCCCTTTTCTCCTCCCCATGGGAAGGGAAAGGGGATAAGAGGGACAGACAGACTTGTAGATGGGAAAATAAAACTGAAACTACTTTAATAATAATAATTAATGTAATAACAATAATGAATGAAATATATACAAATATGCACAAAACCCAATACTAAACCCAAATCCCCCTTGATGGTAACTGTATCACCACTGATACCGCGGCAGAAGGCCTCAGCAGCAGATGAGAGTCAGGCTCAGGGGCTGGATCCTGGTACTGGATGCAGGAACTTAGGGATCACCAAAGCTCAGGAGAAAAGGAAGACCAGAAAGGAAAAACAATCTCACAAAGGAGAATAATCTAACAACCTAGCAAGGGGGGAGCTGACCCCCCAGTTTATATATCGAATATGATTTATATGGCATGGAATACTTAGCTGGTCAGTTGAGGGTCACCTGTCCTGTCTGCTCCTCCCTGTAGGTGCAGCCTTTACCCTGCACCCTCCAATGTGAGACACAAGATTTAACAGTGACCTTGCTTTGCATGCCAATCTCTGTTAATAAATCCGAACATTAGGTCATATCACTGCTAGAAGCAGGCAGTGTCTGCAAAAATATGTTGTTAGTTTCAGAAAGTGCAGTTTCTCAGAGGAGCTTAGTAGCTGAAAAGTAAAATCACTGAACAGAATTAGTTCTGTTCTAACCCAAACCTGGATATACATTCATCACTTATTTCTGGCTGGCAAATCACTAATGTTATTCAGATGGAAAAAGAAAACAAAAATTAGCAACAAAAAAGCTAAAAGTCATCTTGGTAAAACCACTTACATTATAAGTTAAAAATAATGAAATTTTATGGCATGTGTACAAGGAAGCAAGATTTGTCTACAAGGACATATTGGCTAAAGGGTGAGTTATGAATAATTTTGATCTGTGAGCTGGTGGGTTGTGAGGTTTAACTGATTAGAAGTGGCTTGTCAGATTTTCACCATTTAATCCCTAACTAATGGTTAAGGCTTTTCCTGAAAGTTATGGATTCCTCTAATGTTTTCAGTAGAACATCTTTTTCTTATGAAGGTATCTTGCCTCTGCAGAGAAGCAGATAATATTACAAATAAAATTAAAAACCAAAAGTTTGAAGATAAACTGTGAAAGAAACACTTCAAGCTAGAAAAGTTGGGATGCAGTAAGGTCAGTGAGGTGGAGGAGAAAGCTCACCTTAAAGAGGGTCTTCTAATAGAACCACAACTTGTATTCATCCAGGTAACATCCATGGTATATAGATGTTGGGGATAAAAACCAGTGCTGTCCTCTTCAATCCACAGATTGTTTATGCAACAATACTTAAGACCATGGGTTGGGGTCTCACCTGTATAATGTGACAATAGCTAAGATGATTATGCCCAGAAGGAATTACCAGAAAGTCAAGGTTTCCTAGACTAAACTAATGACAATTTCAAGGTCACATTGTTTATTTAATTTGCTCCCATTTTATGTGTGGCTGGTAGGCCAAGACAGTCTCATTTCTGCACCTCCAGAAACCTGTCCAAAATGAGTTCACCATAAACATAAACGGTTTATTAACGTAATAAATATTTTGTTTTACTCTTTTAGCATAATTATCTATATAATCCTAGTCCAGGCAACAAGTGTCCAAAGAAGAGCAACGAAGGTGGTGAAGGGTCTAGAGCGGCTGAGGGAACTGTTGTTGTTTAGTCTGGAGAAAAGGAGGCTGAGGGGAGACCTTCTTACTATCTCCAAACCCCTGAAAGAAGGTTGGAGCAACATAAGAGCTGGTCTCTTCTCCTAGGTAACAACGAATAGGACCTGGGGGTCCTGGTGGATGGAAGAATGACCATGAGCCAGCAGTGTGCTCTTGTGGCCAGGAAGATCAATGGGATTTTGGGCTGGATTAGAAGGGGTGTGGTGAGTAGATCGAGAGAGGTTCTTCTCCCCTTGACTCTACCCTGGTGAGGCCGCATCTGGATTATTGTGTCCAGTTCTGGGCTCCTTACTTGAAGAAGGATAGGGAACTGCTGGAAAGAGACCAGCCCAGAGCCACCAAGTTGATGAAGGGGCTGGAACATCTTCCTGATGAGGAAAGGATGATGAGGGAGCTGGGTCTCTTTAGCTTGGAGAAGAGGAGACTAAGGGGTGAC
>VWZX01000464.1:450610-461970 GCA_013399015.1 Galbula dea
GCTTTGAAATACATGAAGGGTTGGTGTCAGGGAGATGGGGTCAGGCTCTTCTCAGTGGATCACAGTGACAAGGGGCAATGGCTGCAAGTTGAAGCATAGGAGATTCTATATAAATACAACATTTTTTTTCCCCAGTTGAGGTGCCAGAACCCAGTCCCAGACTGTCCAGAGAGGTTGTGGAGTCTCCTTCTCTGGAGAGATTCCAAACCCGTCTGGACGCGCTTCTGTGTGACCTGGTGTAGGGAATCCTGCTGTGGCAGGGGGATTGAACTAGATGATCTTTCAAGGTCCCTTCCAACTCCTAACATTCCCTGATTCCATGATTCTGTGACAAGAGGAAATGGCCTCAAGTAACACTAGGGAAGGTTCAGGTTGGATATTAGGAAAAACGTCTTCTCAAAAGGGTTGTCAAGCCCTGGAAGAGGCTGCCCAAGGCACTAGTGGAGTCACCATGCCTGGAGAGGTTTAAAAGACATGGAGAAGTGATGCTGAAGGACATGCTTTAATGGTGATTTGACAGTGCTGTTTAACAGTTGGACCTGATGATTTTAAAGGTCTCTTCCCAGAGAATTGATTTTATGAGTCTGTGATTCTAAGACAAACACCACAATAGCCACTATCAAAATTTCTGCAGTATATTCCAGAACCCCCATTTTACAAATCTGAGGAAAATTTTCAGCTGAGACTTATCACCATACCACTGGAGGATGTTCAAGCCTTATGCAATTACTGGGATTTCTGAAAATGAGTTCTGCTAATGTAAGATATTATGACTGGAGAACAGCTGGAAGATTAAGTATTCAATATATCAAGAGAAACTTGCTAATGTTGGTTATCCCCTCCCTATATTAAAATCTGTTAAAAGATGCTTATTAAAGCATAACTAAATAACAAAAATAGTCACTACAACAGAAGAAATACACTCTGTGAATTAGCCTTGAGCAAAAGTTGTTGCAACACTCCTAAATACCCATTTCTGTCACTCAGCACTTACGTTGTTTTAATCCCTTACTTCCCGCTATAAATCATGCCCATTCCACTGCAGCAGCTTCTAAATAAAACTAAAATCATCACCCACAAAAATCTATAATATATTGGGCCAAAACCCCTGTGTGCTTAGGCAGATTAAACAGTCAAATAGTTATGTGACAAGAGAAATGCATGCAAATATCAACATGCATCTACAGATAAGGTATCACACACATTGTATAGCACCTGCTTTTACAGTGTTTTCACTCAGCTGTTTTTTTCCTGCTGGTGGCAAATTGTATTTTCAGTATTCAGCAGAATCTTCCCTTAAAAACTGAAATGGAAAAGAAAAAAAAAAAAAAAAGGACCTTACTCCTGATGCACATATGGAGGTTTTGGTTATTTAAAAGCTTTTACAGCTATTGTGGTTCTACACAAAAGGTCCTTTGTGCTCCTATGAGTAAGAACATTGAACTCTTTATTCTGACCACATTGACTGCTTCAAGGGATATAAGAAGATTTAAAATATGATACAAAATCTGTGAACTCAACATTAAAACAGCTATAGGAAGCTGAAGTAAAATACCATCTTCAGCATTATTAGCTAAGCATCTTCCAGGGTGGTTCTCCAGGTTAACATACATGTTGGGAATTGGACATCAATCCAACAGTCATCTCTATTTTGATCTGAGAGGATCGAAGCAAAGTGAGTCTAGGAGGCACCTACAGAATAGTATGAGAATTAGGTTGTGGAGGCCCCATCCCTGGCAGTGTTTAAGGTCAGGCTGGATGTGGCCCTGGATGACCTGGTCTAGTGCATGTGGCGTCCCTGCCCATGGCAGAGGGGTTGGAACTAGATGATCTTTAAGGTCCCTTCCAACCCTAGCCATTCTATGATTCTATGAATTATACTAAGAATTAGAGGGAATGGTAAAGATGTCAAAGAAGGTAGCCTAGTCAACCAGCTCATGCCTATATCTTCCTCTATAGCGTGAACATAAGCACAAGTTTTATAACGAGATGACCCCGACCTGCCGCTTTCTTCCACAAATGACTACTGCCTTAATTATTTGCATCTGTGAACTCAAATGAAAATACTTAAGGATATATCAATATGCTCATAAATCATCTGCAGGCAATAAGTAGTCCAACATAGATAATTAGAGAATTTACGGAAGGCTTACTCCCTCTGTTTATCTGCTTATGACATTTGCGGTACAGCCCTAACAGCAGGATAATTACTAGATTTATTCATCAAACAAAATCACGCCTTCTGGGAATCCACAGTGACTCTGATTTTAGGACTAATAAAGACATTTTTCACCAAAACCCAAGTACTAATTTGCTCAATAACTAGCTGCAATAAGCTTTTATGGAAGCACTCAAAGAAAAGGCTTGGCACCAGAGGGCAGATAATTAAAGGTGCAGTATCCCCATACAAAAGGCTCTGAACAATTCCCTGACCATATTAAAATTTAATTGTTGAATGTTAATTGAAAAAAAAAATAAGGCACTACTGTTCTCTCACTTTCAGTAATTATTCTTCTCATATCAAAATATGTATCTATGTATGTATAATGAAAGAAAATCTCTAAGATTCTTAAAAATTATATTTTCATTGTTTTCCAATAACACCAAATATTCACAGAAAAAACCAAAACTTTCAGGTCTTCAATTTTATTTTTATTAAGATTAGTAAAACTATTTTAAATATTTGTGGAAGAATACAGATGCAGACTACTGCACTGTATGAGCACTCAGGTAAACAACTACTTCCCTTACTGCATTACAGAAAATATTTTCTAATACAAGGTTAAAAAACCCACAAATTTCATGCTATTTGATCAAGGCAACACAGACTGTATAATTCTTACAGCTGCAAAAGTTTGAGGAAGTTTATAATCTAAATTTTGACCCAGCATTTCCCCCAACTTCTTGCTCACAATTTCTTAATTTTAACCCTTTTTCTGAATTTCTAGTCTCCAGCTTGGAAACCCAGGAACTCTTGAAGCATGGCATTCAACAATAACAATAACTCCTTTTTCTCATCTCCCAGGAAATGATGAGGGGGAGCTTCTGCAGCACTGACCAGGTGGTGAGCATGCACAAATCTGCATGCTTGCTGCTCTCAAATTTTTTCTCTTTGGGACAGGATGAATATTTCCTGAGACACTAAAGCTTTTACTGTACCAGAATGCAGCATGGCCCTAGGTCGACTCTCTGCTGCAGAGAAATGATGAACTACACAAAATGCAGACTTTTAAACTCGTATTTAATTGTTTAATGTCATGGCTCTTGGTAGAGCATTGTTGCTTGAAAAATAAATTGGGTAATTCAATTAAATGGCTACAGAAGATACATCATATCAGATGTAGAAAGGCACTAACCCCAGCTTGAACTTGAAGTCCCACATCGCTTCACTTATTTGACAAATGGATTCTTGAAAATAATTGAAACACATGGCTGCCAGCATAGGTCAATAATACTTTTTTGCCATTCAGCCTCTTAACAGCTTCCATTTTTTCTTGCACTGTGCCATTCAGGGCAAAGATTGCATTTGCCTGGTAAATCATGCAAGCATTATTACTAAAATGGGACTAAATGCAATGAAAATGGACTACATAAAAGTAATGGCACTTAAGTAAAAGGAAGACCATCTACTAGGGCAAACACTAAATGTCAGAGTTAAATACTATATGACATTGCCTCCATTATAAACTTGTATTATAGATGTAAGATGGCAAACTCACTAACTATACACATGCTACCATTTCTGCAGCTGAGGCAACCCATGTTTATAAGAGGAGAAGGCCAGTGAGAGATGCTTCACTCATTAATCACTTGAAGATATTTCACGTTTTTCATTTGATTTGCATTAGGTAGCCAGCACACAAAAGTGTAGTATGTCATAGTCACAGAAAAGATGCTGTTTTGGGCTCGTTTTGTTTTGACATTTTTTTCTTTTTTTTTTTTTAAACCTCAATTTCCAGCTTATTGTAAGTGGCAGAGAACACCACAGCTGTCTGGAAGGAGAAATTTCTTTAATATTAGGAAAGTCTTTGGAATCACAGATGGCAGAAGTATTAATCAAAAGTATAAATCCTCCAGAAAACAAAACCACATTTATTAGTGCTGAGGAATATAGATAAGGTCTGGAGCATCAAAAGCAGTAGTTGATGTCATATCCTTTTACACACGTCAAGAAACTCCATCCTCTACAAGATTACTAGGTAGTAAATGATTATGAAGTGAAACATTCGTGATCCATTGGCTAATTTGTGAGTCCTAAACATGAGTTAGGCATCCAGAGTGTGTTAACTGCACACCACCACCAAGACTGAGCAGCACATGGACAGTAAGTGAACAGGCTAGTGCACAGGCCAGGTGCTTCAAGTGGTCGTGCCACAGACCACAGAGGATGGATAGTTTGGCAGTGTTTGGTCACACACCTACAGACCCTGACAGCACCCTAGTACAGTCACACAATGTGCATCTCCTCAAAACAATATTCATCTCTAGTACTGTTTCTGTTGAAAAATCCATGCTACACCAATTAAGGTAATCTGAACTTCAGTTACAACTTCATACTGGAGTGAATTATGCTCAATGAGTCAGAGAAGGGACACACAGAAAACTCTTTTTAAGGAACAGTAGCAGACAGTCAGAATTTCACCTTACTGCTTCTTTGATCTTGTCCAGTCTCTCAGCTGGTTACAAATCTGGCTTAAGTTTGCTGAATCACTCCAGCAAAAACACAGATGCTGTTGGGGTGGTTGCTAGTGGTTTGTCTAACTTAGTAGCAGCAAATAAATTAAACAAACAAATAAACCAAAACCCCACAAGAGAACATTCTTTGTGTACTGGACTTCATCTTCCATTCTCACTCTTGGAACAAACCTCTCATTTCCCCATAGATATAATCCCACAGTTCTTCCCTTCAAATCCCACTTATGAGAAATTAAGTTTGAGCAGCCTTTTACCACTAAGCCTCTCACTCAGACTTTGGACTTAATACCAAGATTCCAATATACTAATTCAATTATGTAGTGTTATGGATAATATTCTTAACTTAGATCTAATGGGAAAAAAAAATAAAACCATCTTTCTCATCAAGACTGCATTTTTTCTTCTACTTCTTACCTCCTTTATCATCACTTTTGCACATTCCATAACTAGTAAACTCACACTTCTACATCTAAAAATATTGTTCCAGCTGCTGAAGAAATTTCAGTGCAACTTCTAAGTACGCTTAAGAATGACATGACACTATAGCTAACATAGCAAAATGAGTTTAATATAGCCATGGTCTATGTGTGCAAATAAAAGAAAACTGTAGGTGTATCAAAAAGTGGCAAGCAGAATTTTACAATAAATTTTAAGAGAGACTAACCAAAAGCTTTTAAAAAAAAATGTAATTAAAATAGTGTCAACCTAACAAACCTGAAGTTAAATTTATGAACACCAGGAATTTTTGCATTAGTAGTTTGAATCTATGTTTTTCATAGGGATTAGGACAAGAGCTTTGTCATCTTACATAGCATTTACTGTAGCATACTAAATAATAATATTTGAGGAGTGCTCTGAAGAGCAAACTTGAATCCTCAAAAATTAAATTCTGCCAGCAGTTTTTCCAGCTTGAAGCTTGCTGTGTAAATGTCTACTTCTACAGTGTTTTAGCTCACACTGCTCAGGAAGTATTTGCCCAGCTGAGATTCAGAAGATAAACAGTATTTCTTCCCTTCCTCAGAACAAATCAAATTATCTGTGCCTTGAAGAAAGCACTTTATAATAAACATATATCTTTCTGAGCTCCTCTCCCACTTATTCAGCACATGCTGTCACTGTTCTGAGATAAATCTAGATCAACAGAAGAAGCAAAATAGTGCAAAACCAGTTTCATTTTCATGTTTTGCCTGCCTTCCATTAACCTAGTTGCCAGATTTTAGCTTTTAAATTGTTATCAAGTCGTTAGATACTAAGATATCTGTCTTTCAAACTAGTGGCAGGATAAGTAGAAGGTGGAGCTTCTAAAGGGCTGGAAAGGACAACCATGTAGAAAAGAATGAAGGTGTATAGGAATCTGTTTCATATGAGGCAACTGACTAGTATTACTTAAAGCTACCCATATGACCCTTCACTGATGTGCAGAATTCAGAAAGCCAGTTGAAATGGATGAAGAGGAAAATGATTAATTAATCATTGATCATAACCTATTCCTACTGTGTAGTCTGATAAAACACAAGTACCTTCATATATTAATCAGCTTGCTTGTTTTCCACAGCAGTTCCCCACAGTTAAAGAAACCAATTAACATAAACCATTATTTGAGAGGAAATAGTGAAACAGCATTTCTCTTAGACTTTGTTCTCACCTTTTCTAAAATCAAAGCAGAGTTTTCTACTTCTGTTATTTAAAATAAACTTTAGAAGTCTAATTGTGTCATAGCTGCGTATTTTCAGCCTAACAGCTAAATATCTGGAGGGGGTGGCTGGAGGAGGGGGTTATGTTTTGTTGTTTGTGGGCTTACATTGAGAGTTTTGATGGTTAGTGTTACCAGCCCCTGAGCTCAATTTCAGCATGGTATTTCAAAACTTTCAAGGCTTACATTTCCCAATTAAGGATTATGGAAACAGGCTGGTGAGCCTAGAGGGTTTTCAATTGTGCTTGTCGAACATTAAGCAAACATGGGTATCTCCAGGCTCACAAAGCTCTGATAAAACTATGTGTATGTAATTAGATCAATCAACAGGAAAAATTATGTGATGTATGTCAGAGGTAGTTTCATAACAAATAGCATTTATTAACTCTTCAATTGTCTCAGCTACCACTGATATTGAAAAAGAAAAAAGGTTTATATCTTTCCAGGGTAAAATACAATCCATGTCACCATAATATAGGTTCACATAGCTTTCTGCCAAATAATCTCCATGAACACTCTCATCTGCAAACCAAATATTCTCAGCATGCCACCAGTCAATTAGGTGTGTATTTATCCTTAAGATTTTAATTTATGTCACTTGGGATACAAGTCAATTTTCCTGATTAGAATATATCCATCAAGATTAGAAAGTAGGCTTGGTCAAATTTATATTGGATCAGTTTAGAAAATGATAAATTTGCATAAATTGCATTGTATCCTAGTACAACATTTAGGCTGATCATTCAAAGGCCAGAATTGAAAGTTTTCACCCTGGCTTGTCCTTCTTAGACAAACAAATTAAAAACAGACCCTTAGCATGAGCTTGAAACAATCATAGAGTCATAGGATTGTAGAATCAATCATAGTATTACACTATGATAAAATCTAACATAGAATCAGTCATAGAATCATAGAATCATAGAGTCATAGAATTGTAAAATGAACTATAGAATCAATCATAGAGTCATAGAATCATAATCATTGAAACAAAATAGTAGAATCAATCATAGAATCCTAGGATGGTTTTGGCTGGAAGCAACCTTTAAGGGTTATCTAGTTCCAATTCTACTGCTGTGAGCAGGGCACCTTCAGCTAAAGCATATCGCTCAAAGCCCTCTCCAACCTTGCATTGAACACTTCCAGGGACTGGGCATCCACAGCCGCTCAGGGAACCTTTGCCAGAGCCTCACCACCCTCACAATGAAGAACTTTTTCTTTTTATCTGATCTAAAACTCCCTTTTTAGTTTAAAAACATCTTCCCTTGTCCTGTCATAACAGGCCCTGCTTCCTCTGTCCATATCTTTCATATAGGCTCATCTAAGTCCTGAAAGGCCACAAGAAGGTCTCCCTGGAGCCTTCTCTTCTCCAGACTGAACAATCCCAACTCTCTCAGCCTGTCCTCAAAGCAGAGGGGTTCCAGCCCTCAGATCATTTTTGTGTTCCCAAAAAAATGTAGAGGACAATACCTTTGCCCTCCCTTTTTCCTTGCCCAGCACACCCAAGAGCAAGAGGCTGAGTGAGGGCCCTCACTGGCACCCATGCCTCTGACCTTGGCCTGGTGTCATCCCACAGTTTGTCACAGGCAAGCCTGACATTTTACCCCTCTTTTCCAGTTATGATACTATATTTCAAGTTACTTTGCCCAGAAGGTAAAAACCCTCTGTGTGACCCTGTGGGGCAGGCAGAGCTCCCTTTTTTGACAAAGGTTTATTTTAGCAAAGTGTAGATGGAGAGCTGTAATGCTGAATCTTCATTCTCCTCCCATGGGATCTACATCCCATGTATTGATTCCAAAGAGACCAATTCTAGTTTGGGTTACAGAACCCTGAAGCTGACATAACTGCACCTTCCTCCCTTACTCCTCCCTGCTGAATGGCACCATCAAGTATATTCATCTTTCCTTGTCTTTCACACCTCTTGGAGTACTTATTTTTAATAGTGTATTGCTTTCAAAAGTGAGTCCTTTAAACATTTTTAAACTCTGAGCCTGCTGACACAACCTTAGAGCTGTTGTTATAGGCAAAGGAGAAAACTCACTGCTAGGTTGGAAAAGTAATGCAGGCTTGCTATATTAAAACCACTTGAATATAGGGCTTACAGGTTTTAAATGACACACATCTAAAACCAGCGCTGGCATGTGCAGTAGAAACAGAAAAAAACATCATCTGAAGATGACAAAAGTCCTCATAGCAAGTTTCTATGAATTATTATTATTGGGATGAAGTAAAGATAGAGTCAAGCTAGGATAAACAATAATTTAGAACTACAGAATAGTTAGAAGTGTTTTGTATCACACTTAGAGACCTCTCTGAGTGAGGAGATTTGTAGAACAATTGGAGTTCTCATGAGAATTGAGCCCTTGAGGTTGTTTAGAGACATATGTGAAAGCAGCTTCATCATGTTCACTTCTACTGGGCAGAAATAACAGATACAGCTACAGTCTTATTTCAGTCTTATTTCCCCACAGTATCTGAGACTACCAGCTCCTAGAATGCAAAGTTGTGTTTCTGATAGTTGACTATCATAAACTGCATTCTGCTGCCTATCACTACTGGGTTGGAAGTGTTTTTTAAAAAAGGTTAAGTGGAACAGAAAACCCTCTAAGGAGATACCCATCTTCTGAAAGAGTTCAAGGTGTTTGAACTCCATCTCCTCCATGTAAGTTACAGTACTGTTTACTTCAAAACTTTGTACCATGCTCTTCCTTTATTATTGCAAAACTGTATTAATAATTGGGTCATCAGAGAGTGGGAGCGTTCCAATGTTAATTATATCTTATTGGCTAATTTGACTGGAGGCATTTTAATATTGTTTCAGTTATTCCAGAAATCTTCTAACTAGGAGACTGTCTCAATTTGCCTTACAAGGGCACAAAGCTTCTCCTGCCTGTGCTAGTTATCATTAGCTGACACTTATCTGAAAGGTTCATCCCTATCTTTTGAGTTCTACCACAACCAGTTCTCAAACAGAGCAGAGGTTACTGTGTCAACACTTCTTAAAGCTTTAAATGTCAAGAAATAGCCATCATAGTTTTCACTTATTTTCCCTAGATTCACATATGCCTTTAGTGCATTCTTCTGCTGACCTTGTCCTTTCCAGCTCTGGTCAGTTAAAGTAACATAGAATTATAGAATCATAGAATGGTTTGGGTTGGAAGGGACTTTTCAAGGACATCTAGTCCAACACAATGAGAAGGGACATCTGCAACTAGGTCAGGTTGCTCAGAGCCTCATTCCATGTGACCTTGAAAATCCCCAAGGATGGGACATCTACCATCTCTCTGGGCAACCTGGGCCAGTGTCTCACTACCCACAGTGTAAACAAATTCTTTCTTATAACCAATCTAAATCTACCCTTTTTAGTTTAAAACCATTTCCTCTGGTCCTATGGCTAAAGGCCCTAACTAAATAGTTTATCCCCATCTTTAAGTCCTCTATAAGTACTGGAAAGCTGCAACAAGGTCTCCCTGGAGCCTTCTCCAGGTCAAACAACCACAATTCTCTGAAAATTTCTGCAGCGTCCTCTGGACCTGTTCCAAGAGTTCCATGTCTTTCCTGTGCTGAGGGCTCTGTAGTTGGACACTGTACTCCAGGTGAGGTCTTACCAGAGAAGTGTAGATGGGCAGAGTCACCTCCCTGGACCTGCTGGCCATGCTTCTTTGAATGCAGCCGAAGAGACAGTTCGCCTTCTGGGCTGTGATTGCACATTGCTGCCTCATAGAATCATAGAATTGCCAGAGTTGGAAGGGACCTTAATGATCATCTAGTTCCAACCTCTCCCTGCCTAGGAGGGACACCTCCCACTAGATCAGGTTGCAAGGTGCCCCATCCAGCCTGGCCTTAAAAGCTTCCAGGGGTGAGGCTTCCACAACCTCTCTGGGCAACCTGTGCCACTGTCTCACCACCCTAACAGTGAAGAATTTCCTCCTAACATCCAACCTAAATCTACCCTTCTCTAGCTTACATCCATGTCCTGCAGTTCTGTCACTACCTGACCTCCTGAAAAGTCCTTTCCCAGCTTTCTTGTAGGCCCCCTTCAGATACTGGAAGGCCACCAGAAGGTCTCCCGGGAGCCTTCTCTTCTCCAGACTGAACAACCCCAACTCTCTCAGTCTGTCCTTGTAGGAGAGGTGCTCCAGTCCTCTGATCATTCTCCTGACCCTTCTCTAGACTCACTTCAGCACTTCCATCTCCCTCTTGGAACAGGGGCTCCAGAACTGGATGCAATATTCCAGGTAGGGTCTCACAGGAGAAAAGTAAAGGAAGAGAATCACCTCCCTCGACCTTCTGGCCACACTTCTCTTGATGCAGCCCAGGATACTGCTGGCCTTCTGGGGTGCAAGGACACACTGGTGGCTCACGTTGAGCTTCTCATCCACCAACACACCCAAGTCCCTTTCCACAGGGCTGTTCTCAAGCCATTCTTCACCCAACCTGTATCAGTTCTTGGGATTGTCCCAACCCAGGTGTAGGACCTCACACTTGGTCTTGTTGAACTTCCTGAGGTTGGCATGGGCCCACCTCTCCAGCCTGTCCAGGTCCCTCTGGATGGCATCCCTCCCCTCCAGCGTATCAACCATTCCACACAGCTTGGTGTCATCGGCAAGCTTGCTAATGGAGGACTCGATGCCACTGGCCATGTCACTGACAAAGATGTTGAACAAGACCGGACGCAGTACTCATCCTTGAGGGGCTCCACTTGTCACTGGCCTCCACTTGGACATGGATCCATTGACAGCCACTCTTTGGGTGCAGCCGTCAANTTTTTGGGTGTGGCCATCAAGCCAATTCCTTATCCAGCAAGTGGTCCATCCATCAAACCCATATCCCACTAGCTTGGACACCAGGATGTTGTATGGGACAGTGTCAAAGGCTTTGCTCAGGTCCAGGTCAATGGCGTCAGTTGCTCTTTCCCTGTCTATTGATGCTATGACTTTTTCATAGAAGGCCACCAGATTCATCAGGCATGATT
>VWZX01000471.1:562-18459 GCA_013399015.1 Galbula dea
TCAGCTGGGCTTTCAGCCTTGTCACCTTCTGGGAGGTTCCCACACCAATTCCACTGCAATCCACTGGTGTTGCCCACCTAATTCCTGAAGTATTAACATTCACATTGTCACAGTTGTGCAGAATCAGATCCCCTCCACCCAACACATCTACTTTAAAGCCCTGCTGATGAGTCCAGCCAGCTTGCTCCCCAGAATATTTTTACCCCACCTGGTCAGATGCAACCCATCCCTTGTCATCACACCTGGCCTATCAAAGCTACATCCGAGATCATGGAACCCAAAGCCCTGAGCACAGAACCAGCCACTCATTCACCCTGTCAATTTGACTTCTTCTCCTTGAGTCCCAGCCTCCTACAGGGAGGAGAGAGGAGAATATTATCTGAGCTCCCGATCCTTTCAACATCTTTCCAAGAGATATGAAGTCCCTTTTGATGTTGTGGAATCTCCTCTTTGTAGCCTCACCTGATCCTATCTGGAAGACTAGGAGTGCAAGAGGGCGGAACAGACAAAACTACAACTGGAGAACAACAGATGCTTGGTGCATCTGTCTTTCTTCCCCAGTACACTTCTCACCTCTAGTGTCTTGGCTGTAATGGGAAAACTTTCTTGTCATTCTGGGAGAAGTGTCTCGTCTGACTTCCAACTCTGCAGAGAACCACTTCTCTTTCCCACATGAATTTTGGCAACCAACAAAAGCAACATGTTGTATTTCTTAGTCTCTCTCAGAGGTAATCGCTTAATGTAGCAATGGCAAATTGCCAGGTATCGATGCCATGCTGTCACTGCTACATTATCAGAAAAACACTCTTTGCCTACAGAAACCTGAAGGTGAGCCTCAGCTGACTATCAAAGGCAAAACTGCAGCAAAACTTGCACTCCAGCCCCAACTTGATTTTTCATGAAGCAGAGGGATAGTTGCATCTGAAATGGCACTTCAGATGGTCTTCTTCTTGAGCTGACTGTGAGGCAGATTTTTTCCTCTGGAGGAAGATGTGCCACTAAGCATTGCATCTGATAACATCCTAAGAAAGAAGAAGGATAAAAAATAAACAGTGAGAACATTTGATGTCTTTTGGTTTTCCAGGAAGGCCCTGGGACTTAAAGACAGTTACTGGCTCTATTTCTGGTTTGTTTAACATCAGATATATCATTTTAAAAACCAGCTAACTGGCTTCTTGACATCTGAACAGAGAAAGATTATTTTTTAAGGTTCATATACTGAAGAAAACCAGCTGTCAGCTATAACTCCTACCTGCGATATGGAGCTTTTCAAGAGCAACAGAGAACTGGGGAAGTTCAGGCCACTCTGCAATGACATTATCTCACTTGTTTTGGCAGCCAGCATTCCCATTTCATCAGCTCCCATCTTGCTCTCTGTATAGGTTTTTCTCTCCTTCTTCAAAGACCCCTGATAAGTAAAAATCCATATTCCTGCATTTCCTTGGAACTTCAGATATTACTTCTGATGGTATCATAATTTTCTAACTTTGGATGTTTCTTGCTATTGAGGAAGGAGAGAAAGAGAAAGCATCATTCAGTACTGGGTCTGGAGCTGTTAAATGCCAATGGCATAAATTTCAGTTTCCATGCCCTCAACCCTAACACTAGTTGTTTTCTCCTTTCCTTCTGTAATAGTTTCACACCCTGATCTAAGAATAAATACTTTCACATTGCTACCAGATGAAGTATTTTCAAACTTTGTCACATACAGATCTCTTTCTCAGCAAATAGGGGTACAAAATGAGGCACAAACTCTCTATTCATACTCCTGTTTGCCTTCCAGCTGCGGGAGCAGGTCTGGGCTGTGTTTTCAACATTTTTCCCTTTGTATAGGCTGCAAGAAAGAGAATGCAGAATGAATCAGGGCAACTGCAGTGGTCTCCACACAGCCAGAGTAGTCCAGAGTAATAATAACACAATGGTTTTTGTCATGTCTCCAAGGGAACACACACTTTTCTTCATGTGCCACTGGACCTTTATCTCAGTGGGAAGAAAGCACTTATTTCTCTTGGTGTACTTGAAACTGGCAGTAGGGCTTTCATACTCTTTCATGCTCTTTCAAAGCTGCTCTGCAGAGATGTGTCAAGTTGTCAGCAGCTGGAAAAAAAATTACCTCTTGTAAACCTCTTTTTTACAGAACTCTATAACCCACAAATGGCCCCACCACTGTGCACTTTGCAGCAGCAAGTCTTTACAGGTTCCCAGCT
Source organism: Galbula dea (assembly GCA_013399015.1). NCBI lineage: Eukaryota > Metazoa > Chordata > Aves > Piciformes > Galbulidae > Galbula > Galbula dea. Next base: position 2,770 of record VWZX01000471.1, read on the forward strand.
CAGCCTTAAAACAAGCAAGCACTGGCCTCTGCAATCTTACCAAGCCAGGCAGGCTTGCTGATAAACATAACTACCACCAGAGCCATGAGCAAAGCTACATGCTATCATGGATACGTTGGGAAATCCCTTGAAGCCTGGGAACCTGGACAGCACTTTCTCCTCAGCTGCTGGTTTGGTTGGTGTCCCAGGCACACAGGTTCTCAGCCTGGCCAGCTACGGGAGGGTCTGCCCTGCCCATCGTGCTGTGGCTGCTTCCAGCTGGCTTTTGGAGAACCCCTAGCAGGCAGCTGGGTGCCCTCTTCCCCTCATCAAACACTGTGCTAGACAACAGACACTCTACTACATAATATTTCAAATATGTGTGAATAATCCACTGACTTTCAGCATCCAGTTATTTTTTCAGATGCTCAGTGCTCCCTATGGTCACAGTTCTCCCCCAAGATAATATGCTTCCATTTCAGACTCGAGAAAAAGCTTGCATACCGAAAGCTGGTCTATTTCTTTTTCAACTGTTTTAGTGAGGCTATTAAAAGTGATTGCCCTCTGTCCCTAGGTCTTATTGCTTTACATTCTTAGACCGTTACACCTCAGGACTGCTCGCTCAACTGTTGCCAGGCTGCAGAAACTTGTTTTTTTGCACCATGCATGAGAGCTCAAGCACATAAGCCTGCTGGCATTGTAGTTTTTCTGAAGTAGCCTTGAAGAAAACAGCTGATCAAGTGCTCAAAGCACCTCTCCCCTTTCCCCTTTCTGGGAAAAGTTGCGTATTTCTGAGGTCATGATTCATATTTGCCCAAGGACTCCTGCCCTCATCTTAACCTAAGATGTCTGTTTTCTCCTACCTGTTTCTCCATACCTGCAAGGCTGGAGAACTGGTGCTTGTTCCCTGTTTTGCAGGTGTTTTCACTTCTTTTAGATGCAAAGTCATCAAATGAGAATCTGTGTCTTGCTCTGTAATTCAGAGCATTTGCATATAAACTAAACACAAGTACTGCAGGTACTTTCAGTGGGTACTCCCCATTTCAAAACAATTTTCCTTTATTCCATTAGGCTGGGGATAGTGAAGGTGAGCTACTTTATGGAGGCAGAGCAGTTGGATATCATGGTTAAAGCTTTTCTCTACTGCAGATCATTCAGCTTCACAGCATAATATCGTGTCACTACTGCTAAGCCACTTATAACAGGTTGGAAAAAAAAAGTGCATTTGATATTTGTGGTTTGTGTGTATTTTCTAATAAAGCTCTTTGTAGGGAAAAGATAATTATCCAGTTCATAGTCTGCTAAGATTTTCCAGCCACTATAATGAGATATATTTTAACTTTGTTCCTGGGTTCTACTTTTGTTATGCCACAAGTGTGGAATCTTCCTCTGACTTGGCTGTATTTTGGACATATGGGATCAGTGGTATGAAAGTTTTGTCTTGCTCTTCATTTGAAGTTGACATAAAACATCTTAGTGTATCTCTTGTTTTTTCATCCTTTGCTGACCTTCTTGTTATGTTTGCTAAAGAAATAGTGTAGGTCCTCTGCGTCAGTGCCAGAGCAGGAGGGCCATGGATGAGCAGGGCCGCAGCACAGGTAGCAAAGGGATGGGAAGGGGGTAGATGCTTGTTTTGGAGAAGCTGTAAGGATGCATGGCTGGGTGGCATGGGGGAGGCCAGGGAAGGAGGAGTCTGAGGGGGAGAGGCAGTAGGGTCAGACTGAGGAAACATTTGGAAGGACTGATCTAGGGAAAATGTCAGCACAGGACTCAATGGCTGGGCAATGCAGATGAGCAGCACTCTCTGAATATAAATTCAGATGACAGACCCTGCTGCTGGATATTCCCAAATTAGGCTGACATGGCTAGGCATCCTCAACTGGTGGTAGACATGAATGCAGTATCCACACAGAGATGCCACAGCATGAAGGCTTCCCAGCCCCTCATGCCTCTGCCATGCGCTCTTGATCACCCCCCTCCAGCGTCCATGCCCTTAGTCACAAAATGAGTGGATAAATATTGCTGCTTCCTAAGTTTTGAAGCAGAATAAAGAAAGCAGAAGTGATATTGCCTGCATCCAGGCTCACACAGCATCAGAGTATGCAGAATGTCAAAAAATAATGAGGTGAGGGTGGGAGGAGCCAGAGGTGGAATCACAGAATTATCAAGTTTGCAAGAGACCTCTAAAAGGTCATCAAGTCCAACCAAGTGGAGATGTTGCTAAAGCTGTGCCTAATTCCTGGCATCAGCGGTGTTACTTGGTGGTACTGTCTTAACACACTGCGTTTGGATGTTGTTTCATCCCACTTATCCTCTTTTCGCCAGTTTTAATTCCAGAGAGAAGACGAAGGCAGAATTGCAGGTGTATAAGAAACTCAACCCTCAAATAAAGCATATATGAAAATCTGAACTGTGTTGAGCACTGAAAGGATCAATGTACTGCTTTTAGATACAGGAAAGAAACTGGGGGAAACATTGGCTGGGAGGTCCAAGGTCAGTTCACAAATGTGAAGCCTGGCCTCACAAAAGACATCTTTCTTCACCAATGAAAGTCCCTGCCTCAGTTTTCATGACAGCAAACAGGGGACTTGTGCTGTGAGGTGGGGACAGCCTTGCTCTGCCACGGTCTGTTACATACCTGCTGCATGTGCACCAACAGCAAGGCTTTGGGCAGTGGTGCAATTAGCTAGTCATGGTGACCTGCCAAGATGGCTGGTCACTGCAACTTGTGCTGCACCAAGCCTCAGCCTGAAGAGGAAAATTATTCACAGAATCCCAAGCTGGGAGGTACCCAAGGAGACATTGTGAGAGACATGAGGATCATCAAGTCCAGCCCCTATTTAGGCACAGAACAACCTTGTCATAAAAGGAAATCAAGTTTGTTAAGCATGACTTCCCTTTCATAAACCCATGCTGGCCATGACCAATGACACTGCTGTCTGTCAGATACTTATCCATAGCTCCCAGAATAATCTTCTCCATAATTTTGCTGGGCACAGAAGTGAGACTGACAGGCCTGTAGTTATGAGGGTCATTTCTGTTGGCCTTCTTGAAAATTGGAACAACATGTTCCCATTTCCAGTCAGTTGGAACCTCACCAGACTCTGAAGAGCGTTGAAAAATCATTGAGAGAGGACTTGCTATGATATCTGCCAGCTCTTTAAGCCCAAGGAGGGCTCCTCTCCTTGTCAGTTCTCTTACTACCTGTACCAGAAAGCTATCATCTAGGTGTTTTAGAAATCTTCTGGACCTATTTGTGCCAGCAGTGTGGTATTCCCAGTTAACACCTGGCAAGATAAAGTCCCCCATAAGGACAAGGGCAGATGACTTACAAGCGTTCCTTAGCTTCTCAAAGAATAATTCATTGGTGTCTTCACCTTGACTGGGTGACCTGTAGTAGACTCCCACAACCACATTGGCTTCATTTGTTTGTCGCTTAATCCTTACCCAGAGACTCTCAACCTTGTCATTACCAGTAGCAAGTTGGGTGCATTGCAGTCCCTCTGTTACATACAGCGCCAAACCCCTGCCTCTTCTACCCTGCCTGTCTTTCTTGAAGACCTTATAACCATCCATCATGGCACACCAGTCACAGGACTCATCCCACTATGTTTCACTTAAACCAATAACATCATAACTCTGAGACCAGGCCAGTAATTTAAGCTCCTCCTGCTTATTCCTCATACTGTGTGCATTGGTGTAGAAACATTTGAAAAGTGACCACGTAGGTGATTTGCTCTCTCCTCACCAGGCACTGTGGGTAGCCTGCAGGCACTGGATCATGCTAGCTGGAATATTAAGTGATCCCAGAAGTTCATCTCTGCTGGGAAATATTTCTTACCAAAGCAGAGTTAACCTCTGGTGTCTACTGGGAGCTCACATGCTGTGTCAGTGCAATGTCAGCAGTCCCTGGGCCCAGCAAGAAGCCTCCTTTTTCTTGCTGGCTTAAGAAGGCCTTTTGTTTTTTAGAGCAGAGAGTCCAAACCTTTCCTTTCTGTTTGTATTTATTTGTTTTTCAAAACAGAAGGATTTCTGCAAAAAAACACATGGGCTCTAATATGACCCTTCCATGTTCCCGTGCAGCATAGACTTTCTTATTTCCTGAATGACTTGCTCTGCACTAAAGTTAACTCACTCCCTGGATTTTGTCCAAGTACATTTTGTTTCTTGATATGAGGCCAGGCTTTGCTGAGTTGTGGTGCCGCTTTCTTCTCCCTGCTGTCCTCCCTTTTTCTCATTGCTGCGGGTTACTGGCACCCTGTATCCAAAGCGGGGAGGGCAAAGTCCAGCCCCATGCCTGCTTCTGACAACAGCTGAGATGGGTCCACTGAAGGTGTGGTGAACACTTCCTTTAATGAGCCTATAGGTTGAGCTGTCCGCAGCTCAGCCGAATACTGAAAGGTATATCTGAAACAAGCTGAAGCAGAAAACATTTGAACTCTACACTCTACCAAATAGCTTCCAGATGTGTAAGATGTAGCCTTGCTATGGACTTTGACTGTAGCTCTGCCAACACGCGTCTGCACATTTCTGGTGCAGAGGGAACATGAAAGTAGATCTTTAACAACATCTGCTGTCTTTCTCCAATTCTCCCTCCCTGTTCCTTGTGGTCTTTTTCCTACATTTCATCCTTCCATAAAAATAGAAGGAAGAGCTAAAAGTCCTTCTACTGATTTATCAAATCTTCCCTGAATGTTTCATCTCATTTTGTGCTGGTGTTGTGGTAAAAAGGGAGGGAAAGAGAGAGACCTTGCTCTTCTCCCTAGAGCTTATCCAGTGCTTGGATTCTTTAATGAATTCTATACTGATGCGTGACTCAGCTGGGAGTTCTTCTTGCAGAAACAAATCATAGAATGGCATCAAATTCCACTGAAAAGGGACTTTTGGAAAAAAGAGAGATTTATCTTACTGTGACAACAAGAATTATTGTCTTAATTCTGCAGTCACCTGGACTTGGCAGGTGTCAGAGCAGAGGTGGCCAGAACAGAAGAAGGAGAGAGCAGAGCTGCTGGGGATTAGGTTATATGAGAATGTGGTGGTATCTCTTATTTGCAAATAAAATTATTATTTTTAAGGTTTTAATTTTAAAGTACTGGTTAAGAAAAAAGACAATACATGCTTCTTTTCTGCTGATCCCAAACAAAGTAGGGTAAATAACCCTGTCTTTTCAGGTTTACTGTGACTTCTTATCTCTGACTCCACAGGTGATGGTAATTTGATGACATTTGTTCCTACACTAAAAAAGCATATTCTTCAAGAAATAACTGTCTTTGGAGTCCATGATTGTGTTGGTTTATTTTTTTCTGGGAAGATAACCAGAGCTAGACCTGGAATATAGTTTGATGAGAGACCACCTGGGAATCACAGAAGCCATCTACATATGCCAGGGAGTTGTGGTCAAACTTATGGCCTATTATAGACCACAGGAATCTAATGAGTGGAAAGGATTCAATGGGCCCCATCATCACTGCTGAGTCGACTGACGGGGCTGAGATTCAGCCATACTGGCACACCTATTTTTGGCTTCCTGCTGTGATGGACTAGGATGGCATATGAGAAGCCTGTCAGCCAACTTGTAGGACTATTATCAAAGAAAATACAAAATGAAGTGTGTCTGTGCAGAAATACATATTGCAAATCTATGTGAGGGAGGCAGAGAGGCACAGTGAGATGTAAAAAAAGATGTTTCCTAATGTAGTCTGCCTATAGTGTACACTGCCTACTTTGGTCTTCCTCCTTTTGGAGCAGTCAGTGCACTAATTCCACCTGTTGCTATGGTGCTAAAAATTATCTGGCTGAGTGACACCTAGTCCTGAAGCAACTTAGAATTTTGATAGGGCGACAGCTGTGAGAGCTGCAAGTCTTACCAGCAGCTCCATTTAGACAGGTGTGCCAGCACATTCCTGGTTTCAGGCACATAAGGAGCCTAACGAACAATCACGCTCAATATGTGTGGTAGGACTTGTAAGATCACAGCCATTCTGGAATGGCAGCTACCTTGTTAGGTGCTTTCTTACAGGCTTTTGATGTCTGTGAGGGTCCTTTCTTCCTAAAATATTTTTGTTTAGTAGAAACCTCACCTTCTACTGCCATGAGTGTATGGATGAGCTCTTTTTATTAGCCCCATTTAGTGTAGCCTAAACTAAACAGCAAACTGTTGAGATTTTATTTCTATTATCACTGTTATACTGCTATGTTTTCTAATGGTTTGCTTCTTACGTTGGCTTTTATTCTAATAGTTAAGACAAAAGATTCTTATACCACAACTAAAAGCAACTGAGGAAAGGCATGAACAGGATATTGAGGAAAAAAGCCTTTAGGAATTAAAAGAATGGCCTTAGTTCACCCCTCCCCTGCTCTTCCTCAGGTGTAAAAGTTAGAGGGAAAAAAAGAAGGTCTGGTATCTGCTTCATCTCTTGACATGATTTATGTAACTGTATGTCAAAACTAAAAAGGTCTGGATGAAACAGCTTCGCTTTTACAGAGACCCACTCCTCAGGGATTTAAATCTTTGAGATGATTACATGTTGTGAAGTGCCTGAAGTCTCCTTGCCCCCTTTCCAGCTTGGTGTCCTGTGGTACATCTTCCTTCAAGTGTCCTTCAGTGAGCGACCTCTGACTTTGTGCCTGTAGGACAAAGCAAAGTATCTCAGGTTCAAAGCTCCTGGGTTCCTCCTTTTGTAATCCCTGCTTAAATTATATTATTTGAACAGGGAAAGAGAATAGGCAAGTAACAACAATGCCATTTGTATTGTAAAAGATACAGCTTAGTCTAACAAATAGCACCTCTGACATACAGTCGTTCTGCTCATTAAAACCAGTATTTCCTCCAGTGCCTTGTTTTTAATATCCCCAAGATAATCATAGTACTTACGGTAAGCAGAGTCCAGATTGAACAGAAGATAGTAAAGGAAACCAGGCTTTCTTCAGTCTTTGTGTCTGCCTGCTCTTCCCTTTACTAACTTAGTTTTGGATCTGACTTTTTTAATTCGTAAGTCATCTCTTTGATCTACTGCCTCAAGTACACCCTAAACCACTTCTGTCTTCCTTCTCCAGTTTCTTAGACTTATTAATGCTCCTTGACTATTTTGATCTCACATTTTGAGCTGCTCCAGGCCTTTCTGATGTTCCCAGTGAAAATAGAACCATTCTCTCTCTTCAATCATTCTCAGGTGTAAATCTGATCTCTACATTAGTTTGTCAACATGCTTCTCTGGAGACTCTATATCCCACAGTTCTGTCTGTGTGCTGCAACTGAACACAGAGGGAGTGTAAAAATGTAAGAATACAACCTATTTATGTCTGAAGTGAAGCCTGTTTACAAATGCAGATCTTTCATGTATTGTATATGTTGAATGAGCCCTAGAATGTACGTTATGCTGCTCCCCAGTCTCAAGGGACTGACTTCTCAGGTGTCCCAGGAGCTCAAGAAACTGGCAGGGGTAATGATGCAGGATAGCAGGCCTGGAAACCTTGACTTTTTGACCTTATAGCGACCTTTCAGTACCTGAAAGGGGATCATAGGGCAGAAGGAGAGAGACTTTTCTCCTGGTCTGATTGCAACAAGACACGGGGGAATGGCTACAAGTTGAAGGAGGAGAAATTTAGGCTGGAGATTAGAAGGGGGTTCTTTACCCACAGGGTGGTGAGGCACTGGAACAGGTTGCCCAGAGAGGTTGTGGAGGCCCCATCCCTGGCAGTGTTTATGGCCAGGCTGGATATGGCCCTGGATGACCTGGTCTAGTGCATGTGGTGTTCCTGCCCATGGCAGGGGGGTTGGAACTAGATGATCTTTAAGGTCCCTTCCAACCTCAGCCATTCTATAATTCTATGATTCCTCTTGGGAAGATGGTGTTCTGGTACAGTAGATGGAATTACAGCAGACTGATTAATGATGCTACATAGGTCTGAATCTTACCATATTTGTACATCGGGGCTTATGGATGTTCCCATTTTAAGTTTTGGGTAGTTGGATCATTAAGAAATACAAAATGTGCAAGGAGTAAAAGTCCTGCCATGTAAGAGGCAGTCAGCTGGAGAGGTCCTGAGGCATAATATGGGCACCTACTCTCTTAGATGTTGATTTAGTTTATTTTTTGGGAAGCGATGAGATGACCTCTGTCAATAGCTCCATAAGTTTATCCAGTCTGACATAAAATATCGTCCACTTATTATTGCATATGTGGAATGGGTTTAGAATCCAAGCTTTTACACAAGTGCACAGAATGCTATTTGGTCATACTCAAAGGTGAAATGGGCAAGTTCCCAACGGAGATGTATTAAACTTGCAACTTTACATGATTGGAGTATATTAAAAGCAGAAATACGTATTTCCTGAAACAGAAAGAATCCTTGTTAAGTGCTTACCAGCTATAACCACAGAAAATGAATAGTGCGCTTGCCTGGACTACCGTCTAACTTAACCATGACATGTTCTTACAAGCTCTTGTAAAGAACATGATAACATATTCCAGTCCAAGAGCAGAGCAGTGCAGCCCCTCAGACACGTAAAATAACACTCAGCTAAAAAGCACAGAAGGATTTAGTGGAAAAACAATAAATAACCTAACTGCAAGATGTTCTGTGGTCTTGAAAACAAAGAGAAAACCACTCCAAAACAATCCTCACTTCATCTGCCAAACACTGAAATCCAAAATGCAAATGAAGATTCGAGAGATGGAGCACAAGAATACATAAACCAAAAAGCAGAGAGCCAAAGAATCGCCTGGGATTTTGGGGGAATATTAAGGGTTTAGACTGCAAATAAAAATAACCAGGAAGATCTCACTTCATACATACTCCACGTAAATTCTGGCAAAAAAAATCCAATTCAAAGAGAGAGGATAAAAATAGGCCATGTTGAGCCTTGAGAAACAAGAAATAGGTGGACAGGGAAACAAAATGATGAGCAATTTCTTTGTATCAAAAGGATGAATCTTTTAAAATTTTCCTCTTTTTTAAAATCCTTCTTGTTTTTTATGAACTACGTATTGCTGCAGCAGTCCAGTCCTGCTCCAGTAAAAGACAGTCAAAAGATGATAGCCATCCTTTTCCTCAGTTTCCAGGTGCCACAAAAGAGGAATGCAGTACTTTGCTACATCAGCAGAGGCCTGGTTTAAAAGACGGATTTAGTTTTCCTTTGTATTATTTGCTTGCCCAACCAGAGCAGGAATGTACATATTTATGTAAATTCTATGTGTAAATAAACTTTACTGTACAACTCTACTGTGCCTTCTCATCCTGAAGGGGTTTTGATCTATCAGTTACTGGTAGACTATTTTCCTTTTCTCTTCAGTGTTTACACTGCCTGATGTTATTTTTTAGAACTGAGAAAAAGTCAGAAACAACCGTCCTGCAGGCTCATTGCTGGGGTTTCTTTGTTGTGTAACTGTCACATTTTTTCTGCGAATTCCTAGATGTCCTGGCTTTTTGTTTTGTGCAGAGTTGGAATTTTCAGTCAACTTCTTCAAAAATTTTGGGAACACTGAGAAAATACAACCTATAAAGCAGAGAGTTTACAATGAATCATGCGTATGGAGACTATGATTATGAATTGGGCTTGTTGGTATTACTCTCTCAGTTCATGAAAAAAGTACTTTTTCTTTAACAAAATGAAGTACACACTGACTACAGCTCTTAGTATATCCAAAGACTAACTCCAAGGAGTTATACCTTCAGAAAGCCCCATCTCTCTTCAATTTCCTCTCCAAACCCTTTTGCTTAACTCTGTGTATCTAAAGTCCAAATCCTTCAAAACTGATGTTCCACCCTCTTCTTTTACAATGAGAGCAAACTTGCAGGCAAAATGGCTTAGCCCTGACCTCTTTTGCAATTTAATACCTTGTAAGGCAGCTCTAAAATGTTTTGGGTTTTTTTTTTTGTATTACATAGAAAGTGGTTTCATTGCTCTGTCAGCTGAATCTAAAATCAGTGTGTCAAATCCTGTGATTTAATGAGGACTGTTATTGTCTTCCTGAAATTCCCCTCCTGGCAGACATTAGGATCTTTCAGCAAACACTATGAAAATGGTATACTGTACGTGTCTAAGGGCTTGATCAGCAATTGCTGCATAAAATCTTGTCTAGCCTCCAGGACACTGTTGTCTTTCCAGAGAATAAATTGGCAGAGACATGCTTTCCCAACTAGCATGTGCTTAAAAGACATAAAAATAAGGTTTTCTCTGTAAACAAGGTTCCTTTTGACTGGAAGTAGAGAGGGTTTAGCTCTACATGTCAACTAGCCATAAGCTACAAAACAATCAGGTAGGGAACATATGTTTTGTAATATAATTTGTTCCTGACCTCTGCTGAAATAAGTCTTTGTGATCTGTCAAATGTGCTTTCAATTGTAACATGTTTGCCTTTATATGTTGTTAGATAAATGTCAGCTAAATCAGACTAAAGTATTTTCTCAGAATTCAGGGATATGTTGTGTACGTATGATACTTCCTAGAATATATTTTTTTCAGCAAACCATTGAGAATATTACATGCCTCATTATGTAGGCTTTTTTGTTTTCCATTTACAATAGATAGTGTATGGATAATTGCCATTTATTAAGAGATGCAAGAACATTGCAGGGTTGGTTATTGCTCTCGGATGGATATATTACTCCTGGCTGTGGATTAAGTGTTTCCTAGCATGCAGACTGGATGTCTCTCCTTCAGGGCAGAAAAGGTACAGAATAACAGGGCAACAAAAAAGGTCTTTAGATCCATGGGCTTCTTGTTTTTGTTCTCTCTCTTCCCACTCCTAATATGCCCCATGCCTATTCCTGCTCAGCCAGAGGATATGAGAAATGAAGTCTGAATATACACTTACACATATTCATATTCCTGACCATTGTTTCCTAGACATGCACATGTTACCTCAAGTACTTAATCCAGAAAATTTTTTATTAGTGAAAGAGCACACATATTTCGGATCTATTCAAACAGCACAAATCTCCTGGATTTGTGCTTTGTCTGGGTAAAAAGAAGGAAAAGACTTATTCAGGATTAGGAGGTCAGAGCCAAGATCTGAAGAGGCAGTGAAAAAGAATTTCTTAAATCCTCGTCTGTACAGGAAGCCCTAACTCCCTTCTCATTCACAAAAAACCACCATGAATTTCAACTAATAAGCTTACTAGACAAAGAAAAAGACAAAATAAGGGTAGATTCTGAAATGCTAGTAATATATATGATTATAAAACAACAGCAGAAAGACATTGTAGGGTGGTTTTTAGTTTCAGTGAAGTACGTATCCCAGTATCACAGTATGTTAGGAGTTGGAAGGGACCTTGAAAGATCATCTAGTCCAACCTCCCTGCCAGAGCAGGATTCCCTAAGACTAGGTCATAACAAAGCTTCTCTGCCTGGGATTTGAACCCAGGTCCCAGCTGTGAGAGCGCTGAATCCTAACCACTAGACCACCTCCTCTTCTCCAAGTATAGGTTGGGGACTGACCTGTTGGAGANAAAGTATGTGAAGGGTGCGTGTCAGGAGGATGATATCAGGCTTTTCTCAGTGAAGCCCAGTGATAAGACAAGGGGTAATGGTTGGATGCATAGGAGGTTCCATGTGAATACAAGAAAAATTTTTTGACAGTTCAGGTGCCAGAGCACTGGAACAGACTGCCTGGAGATGTTGTGGAGTTTCCTTCTCTAGAGATATTCAAAACCTATCTGGACACACTTCTTTGTGAGCTGGTCTAGGGAATCCTGCTGTATCAGGGTGGTTGGACTAGATGATCTTTCAAGGTCCCTTCCAACTCCTAACATTCTGTGATTCTGTGATTTCATAGTACTGGACTTGGACAATGTTTCCTTGCTTATTCAAATTGAGTTGCTTATACTAGGTTACAGCCAGGTTTCCGTCCCTATGTAAAAAATTTTCAGGATGAAATGTTTCAAAAACCAGCTCTAGTCTAAATACATACCTGTTTGGTGGATAGTCCTAATAATAGTAATAATCATGTTAGTCTTTTGTCTAGGGGCTTTTGGGATGAAGTTGATGATTTGTAGAATCATAGAATTGTCAGAGTTGGAAGGGACCTCAAAGGTCATCTAGCTCCAACCCCTCTGCCTAGCAGGGACACTATCCACTAGATCAGGTTACCCAGGGCCCCATCAAGCCTTATCTTAAAAGCTTCCAGGGATGCGATGGTGCCAGCAGAGGTGTAATTGGTAGGTTAGTATGTCCCCTGGAAGAATAGAGTGTATTCTCCATTCTGTAGCCTTTGGGTTACTTCAGTGGCGATATTGGACTTGTAGAGAAAGACTAAAACATGGGGTTTTTTGCAGGGTGGGGGAGGGAGGAAGCTCTGTTCCTGCAGATGGACTGGCTTGCAGAAACTCCCTGCATAGAGTACATGTTGCGTTTAATTTAAGTACATAATCTGGCTAACTTTTTGTGCAAGACTGAGATTGACCCTAACTTAATTTTTGCATTTTGAATTTACTATAGATCTATGTTACGTCTACCTCTTCCATTACATGTTATAAGTGTTTAGCATTGCTTTAGTTACATAGACTGTCTTCTAAGCATCTAATCTTCCTCACCTTCTTTTTATAGCAGCCAGATGATAAAATCTGAAGATGGAAGTTCTTCTGTAGGAACTGTTTTCTCTTAGAAACACCTTTAATTTAGTCACTTCATGAAGAAAAAGCTTTAAAACCTTTAATCTTATGATATTCAAGAGACTCATTTCTCACAAGTAATCTTGGAGGCCTTGTTAGGAATCTGTGGGATATCTGATAGGCAACGACTTTTGACAGAAGGGGAAAACCAAGAGAATCCTTAGAATTCATCTTTTTTCTTTTAATGTTTAGTCAGCTTAATTACATGTCTTCATTATTTACAATCTGTTATTCACTGTAAGATAATAGGGTAGTATTAGTATGAATTCCTGAATCGCTAGTCCTGAAAAAGTATAGCTCATTTATTTTAATGACTGCATCATCTAGCCAACTAACAGGATGGTCAGGCTCTTGTAATAAAGTGCATTAGCTCAAGCATCAGCAATCAAGGGCTTTTTCCTGAACACCAGTCTTTATCTAAAAATTATTTGTGTTCTACAGCTCTTGTTGAATGATTAGGTGCCAATTGTTGTTTCAGCCCCTGGTGAGAGCCTTTGCTTCAGTAAAATGGGATTTATGCAAATATTGTTTTGTTGTATGTTACTTTTAAAAAACCCCAAACCATCCAACAAACCCTGCAGTTTGCATAAACAGCAATGCAAACACCAAACATTGAGGTAGAGGTGACACACCCCTATACTCTGACTTGAGTACTGTTGGGGCTGGGGTGCCTCTTTTCTTCACCAGTTTTGCATTCCTGTGTGGCATTTTTCTGCCATAATCTGGGTACAATAGTGTCATGAATTAGGCACAGAAGGTGAGTTCATTTGAGACAAGATAAACTTGACTAAAACTAAAAAACCAAATGACTTGAGAGTTGGACCTGCCTGAAGTGTGCAGAGGGAGTTAGTGGTGCAATCCAATAGGTGACCATATTGCTGCGAACAAACCCTGTGGCTGTAAGGGGCAGAGTGAACTGCTGTGGAACAGAGCAAGACTGTGCTTGCTGGAGTGGCTCCTTGTGCCAGACAAATTTTTGGATACACAGGATGAACTCTGTTTGAACTTCCTGCAAACTGAAGTGCCTTCTGCCTTCCTGAGCATTTGCTGCGTTCCAACCACTCACATGCAGTACGAAGGAGCAAGGTGGGGGTCACAGCACCACAACCAAGTCAGCTGCCAGATGAAACAGAAAATTACCAACTGAGCAAACTATGCAGTCATTGCAGATCTGTGGGTTAGCTGCAGTGCTGGTAAAGTCATCAGAGGAATTTTTGTTGAGGGAGTATTTGTCAGAATCTTGAGGCTTAGATTTTAGAAATTTCCCTGACACAGCACAAAAGTACCCAAGTTAGTACAGAGCTTCTTAAAGATTAAAATATTTGAAAGGAGGAAAACCAAAGAAGTATGTTTTCTAAGAGTGAGATTGGCAAATTAATCCAGGATGCAGCAAGCTGTCTTCAAATACTCAGGTGAAAAAGCAGGTGGCAGGAGACAAGCCGTATGCAGGACACCACAAACAGGAGGATCCTGGACTCTGACCCGTGGAAAGCTGGAGGCTGCAGAGGGATGTGAGTACAACTGTAGTTTCCTCCCACTAAAAACTGCTGAGTTGAAAGACCTCTCAGACTTTTGTGCGTGTCAGTCAGCAGGAGGCTCCTGCAGCTCATGGGAGATGATGCTGAGCAGGCAGGGATGCCCCACAGGCACTGGTCCCATCAGGCACTGTTTTCTGAGAGACAGGATACTACACCGAGAGAAGCCTCTTAGCAGGGTTATCGATGAATTATTCTAAGAAGCAGTGAGCATGAGTAACTTTATCTGCATAATTCTTTTACTTTATTTTTTTCCTGCACATTGCTGCTGTGAAATTTGTTAATGATTGCTGTGTTAAATTATACTTTTAGGCTGGAGACCTCTTAAGCCAAACCTACCAGTTTTGGGGTAAACGAAGCTACTACAGAGGATAAGAACAGCTGTAGTATACCTTTGCAATTCACACAGTGTTTCTGCAAAATACTGAAGTACTACCTTTATTCTTTCAGGATCTGCTTCCAAATAGTAAAATGTCTAGCACATAGTTATTCCTTCGCTTTTCTTGATTCATGTGGAGTCTGGGGTATTTGATATGAAAGGAGCTGGGCTCAGAGCTAGCAAAAAATGTCATCCTGCATAATACAAGCTGTTCAAAAAGGATATATGTGTATGCATGTATGAGAGGCGTAGTGCAGACACTCTTTCTGGTTCTTGCTCTGAATACTGGACATCAAAACTAGCAACTTTGTGTTATCCATCCCAAGAGAGCCCTTGTGCAGCGTTTGAGGTATTATGTGCTGAAAGACCTCATTAATGATGCAAACACTTCAGCTGTCATTGACTCATAAAAAAGCTAAAAAATAGGAAGGTCTGAAGAAAATTTTTCCTTAATTCCTTTGTGAAATATCATATAAAATGCTGATCACTTTGGTAGAAATTATTTAAATCTCACTCAGACATCTACTGGAAAGCAAATAGATTTTTATCTGAGATATTTTTTGTTGTTGTTGAGCCATAGCGCTCATCATTTGGATATTAAGAAGTTCAGGACATTCACTGACCCAAAGGCATCTGAGCTATGGTTTCTCTTTGAAAGGAGAAGCTGCCTCTGTTTAAGCTGCTGGATAATTACTGTTTCATGTTACGTTATGCCATATACAACTATTTTAATGCCTTTGTAGTGAATAACCAGAAACACTTTATGGAAGTAAGAGTATTACTCTAGATATAGTATGCCCTATCTTTGGAGAAAGGTTAAGATTAATGAAAGTTCAGAATATTTTTTATTAGGTCTCTTCACTACTACAATTTATCTTGTCAATCTGGAATATATTTTGCAATTAGAATTATTAATGAGAGAAACAGTAATGTAAAATCCCTGTGAAAGAAAAATCTGATTTAAAATGTGTTTTTATTTTTTTTTTTACATAGAAATTACAGTTCCATGTTAGAGGTGAATCTTTCTAACATTTCTTTTTCTCCCTAGACCTTGAAGGCAGTGAAGGTAAACTCATGAGTGCATAAAGGCTGCGGCGCCGCTCGTAGCCCTCGTGCAGCCATGAGCGGCTGGGGTGCTGCGGTGCCGTGCACGCGCAGCGCATGCGGATCGTCCCCCTGCTG